>CM041295.1:49980127-50250127 GCA_023052935.1 Piezodorus guildinii
GGTCAACCAATATGTGTTTCCCGGAATAACGTATCCTCTCCAGACCGCACCGCTTACAAAAATACCTTCTGCGATATTGGAGGGTTTAGATATTAATATAAGGAGAAGTATTAAGGCCATCATCGGGCTCCCTGCCAGCACCGCATCGGCAATGCTATATGCGCCGAGGAGATATCGGGGATTGGGTCTGATCCGCTGTCAATGGGAGGCTCCCCTACAACATTGGTCCATAGCTCAGCGACTGTCAAATGTGCCGGATGCTCTGTTTCAGTCTATATTTGACTATCCAGTCGAAATTTCTGAATGTGCGGGAAGACTGAATGTGGATCAGAGCCACCGAAGTGTGAGAGCTCTACGACAGTCGCTTAGAGAGAATGCTTTTGAAGAATGGGCCAATTGCAGGTGGCAGGGCGTTGGCGTTCGTCATTTTAAAGAGACCCCGAAAGCCAACAGATATATATGCGAAAAACAAGTTCTCTCGGGGTCTGAATGGTCCAACGCCCTGAAACTGAATATCAACTATGCACCCCTGCGAGGGGTCCCAGGAGTCAGTGGACAGGCGAGAGATGTTGGGTCCCTCTGTCGTAAATGTGGCAGAGAGTCAGAAACACCAGCCCACGTGCTGGGAAAATGCCCAACAAAATCCCTCCTAGTTACTCGCCGGCACCATCGAGTTAAGCATGCGTTAATAAGGCTTCTTAGGGAAAAGGAATATACCTGCTTTGACGAGGTCTACTGCGTGGACACGGACGGTTCTGCGAGGTATGCTGACATTGTAGCATTCTCCAAGAACGGGAGAACAGCATTGATCCTCGACCCGACCGTCAGGTATGAAACAAACGACCTCGATCAGGCAGATGAAGTGGATAGGGAAAAGAGAGAGATCTACAATAAGTGTATCCCTTTCCTAAACGAGAAGTTCCGCGAGACCTTCGGAGAGAGAGAGTTCACCGTGAGAGGCCTCTGGTTCGGATCTCGCGGGACTATCCCCAGTAGAACAAGGAGCCTTCTAGAAAAACTCGGTGTTGGTAATAGTGAATTGTCCATGATGGCCGAGAATATAATATTGGACTCCCTGGGGATTATTCATCATCACCTCTATGGATATAAGTAGGTTAAGATTTTTCCTTACAAGACTTATATTTATGTTTTTCTTTATTCGTCTTATCTTTTTGCTTAAATTTTGTCATTGATTCTGTTGGTCCTTTAGGTGTGCATTTTCAAATCTGTTTCTTTTTGTTTGTTTTTTTATGCTTGTATTTTGCTTTGGATTATAGACTATATTACATATTATAAGATATAACATAGAAATCTGTTGATAAAGAAAGTAATTGTATTGTAAATTTATAATTTTTTAGGTCAATATCACATGTCATCAAGATTGATAAGTACGCTGTGTATGATAGCAACCCAATACAGTTGGGCAGCACGGTTTTGTTTTATTGTAATTTTGATAAAATAAAGCATTTCTCTCTTTCTCTCTTGTATTCTCATCATTTAGTTTTATCTAAATATTGTATTTGATGTTATCTAATGGATTCTCAAGTCCTTAAAAAACGCGATTTAGAAATGCGGTCATTTTCTAGAAGTACTAATTACGCATTTATTTTCGTTTCAAATCATTCTAAAAAAAATCATTTCATAACTTTAATATGATGTTATTATTATAGTAAAAAATTAATTTTAAATTTTAAGGCAAAAAGACCCAAATTAGCTAGTTTAATAATATAGTAATGAGAGATTTTCGCGCTTCCTGTAAAATTTCCTAGAATGGATATAGTACCTTTTGGAAATCAACGTCTCATTTAGCTAAGTAATAATGAATCAAATTATGTATATTCCCATGGTTATAATCTTGTTATAAATAAATCATTTATTTTATTATTTAACATGTTCAAGTAAAGAGTATAACACATTGGAAAAGATTCCCATTGCCATTCCTTACGAAATTAAATACGTTTAGGTAATTAACTTAATTAATTGCCCATGGCATCCTACAGTTTAAACCATCTCCACTCAAACTCGTAGCATTAGGCTTATTAGTTTTAATCCGCTCAAAGAAATGATTTAATGTTATGAGATGTATTTCGATATATATTACTAAAATGTAACTTATAGCTTTTGCGGTTGTGTCTTATTAAGTCTACAGTTAAAATAGCTGGAAAACTACTCTTCAATGAGAATGTTATTTTAAATGTCCTCTAAGAATAATAAATAATTTACAGAATAAGTATCATTTGTCATTTCTCTAGCTTCATTTAAACACACAATGAACTAGACATCAAATTATGAATACAATAAGCTTTATAAATACTATAAAATATATGAATTTTTAAATGTAGTTAGCTGTATACATATTTCCTCTAATTGGCTTTCTCGTGACTGTTTATATATATGCGGGAGATTGATATTTGAAGTGATAGAAAAATAAAAAAAAGGTTCTTGATTTTAGAAAGAGAAGTGTGATTGGAGCGGTATTAAAAATTTGTAAATATGATAGTTACTTAGATAAAGTTAACCCAAAACACATTTTTTTATCGACGAAATTAATAATTTACGATTTTTTTGTCAATTATTACTAACTCAGTCAAATTAAATGAATTTAAATACTCTATAAAGTTTCCCATTGTACTTTTCTCTGTAGTACGAGTAGTTTCCATTATATTCACCTAAATAAAGCTCAAAGTTTTGATGGGAAAAAAAAAACGAGTAATCAACTAATTTGGACAGGAACAGAATAATTTAATATTATTTGACTATTTGAAGAAATAATTATTTCTGATTATCGGCGTTCCTTGGGAAGAGGGCAGCTTCTGGGATAATCCAGCCTCTATAAAGTATATGTGTGTATATTATCCTTTAGCGCTTTTTATATACCGCAAGACATGTGTCAAGAATGTTATAGATGGACTAAGGAAGGAGGTAACAGAAGCCATAATGCATGCGAAGAATTGGACCTCAGGAAGAAAAAAAATATAGCAAAGTATAGTATAGCATAGGCTATAGGGAAGCCTCCTCCTCCAAAATTTCTTGATAAATGTAAACAATTAAAATAATGTATTAGGATAACAGGTATGGTTAGAGACAGTTTTTATTTCTAAGTACGTTCTTAATTTTCGGATTGATATGAACAAAGACATTGTTCGGAAAATATAACTCAAATTTTCAACCAGCTTGGATCCCGCCTTACGATTTTCAACGTACTTTTCACCCCCCTCCAAACGATATTCAACGTACTTACCCTCCCCACTAATGATTTTAAACGTACTTCCCTCCCCTCTCCCCCGACTCACCCCTTCCCCTAACGATTTCTAAGTACTCAGAGCCTACCACTAAACAAAATCCTGTGTACACCATTTCACTTAAGTGCATAAATTGAAGATATTAAATTCAAAATTAACAGAAACCTGCAGTGTTGACTATAAAGCCAGTTTTTTTATTGTATACGCAAAAAACATAAAATTAATAATATTTTAAATGATCATTTGAAACTTTATAGTTTTCCAACCACGAAGTAACTAAACAACAGTAACCATGTGACCAGCTACAAAATTTTCGATTCTAAGTACTTAATTAATTTTCAAAGTAATGTGCGTAGAGACGGTGTTAGAAAAAACACCCCTCCCCCTAACGAAAATACTTCGTACGTAGTGATCGGTATTGAGGAAGCAAATATTCATAAGAAAGCGTGATCATTTATAAATAACTACACTATAAAATTTAACACTGGGAACGTCACAAGCTTGGTGAATCATACCAAGGCAGCAGTTTAATAATGATCAGATGTCGTGCCGTAGGGAAAAAATAGTAGCTAAAATTCTATAAATCTCGATTTAATTAAGATAAATTAAAATTTAT
This sequence comes from Piezodorus guildinii, assembly GCA_023052935.1. Lineage (NCBI taxonomy): Eukaryota > Metazoa > Arthropoda > Insecta > Hemiptera > Pentatomidae > Piezodorus > Piezodorus guildinii. The sequence goes on from CM041295.1 coordinate 49,983,986, forward strand.
TTTTTTATTTACGACCATGGAATGTCTTTTATCAGTGAAAGTGAAAAAATTACCCCCATTACGTCTCTAGAGATTTCAAATTATTTTATTTTTTATTTTAAATTAAACTGATTTAATATTTTTTTTTTTTTTAATATGACAACTTTATTCTATATAGGAGCATTCAAATCGAGGTAAATGACCTATTATCCGCTCCTATGGAGGTTTCTGTACTTATAATCACCTTACTCAGGAATTTACTAGGTATACAGGATTTATAAGCAATACTTTTTTAAAGTAAAAAATCAAAAAATGTAACTTAGCGATTGTTTTCGACACATCCTGTGAATGTTTTATTGTTCTTCAGGAAAAAAGAATAGAAAAATTATAAAATATGAGGCATAGTTTAGGATTTGGCCAAATTAATGTAAAAAAATATGGTGTGAGATCTTTAAATCAATCACTGGTCGATCGCATTTTAGTAACATATACCCTATATTTTTTTTTTACAAAACAACTAAAACCAAATATTTCCAATCCTTTTTCTTTTTTTTTCTTTTTATGAATATTCGATTAGTGTTTCCCGGTCCCAGGTTCGAATCCTGGCAGACATAATCATTTTTTTCTTTTATTACAACTGTGGAGCAGCCCTGGGTATGGAGACCCTCCTGAGGCACACCCAACATCTATAAAGTGGGTACCAAAAATGGGGGAAAGAAACCTGGCGACCGAGCGTGATTTAGGCCTAATCACCTCCTTGTTGGCCGTGAAACAGTACGATTCTCTTATATGCACAGAACCCGAGACCCTTCATGGGTTGTAGAGGTACAAACTTTTTTTATTTATTTTTTTTTTTTTGGATCTTTATTATTCCTTACTGCGTTTTTAAATAAATTCTTTATTATCCTGGGACATGTCTCTTTAGAATAAAATATACAGAATGTACAAAAAGTGCTTTGGAGTCTTAGAACATATTAATTACATATAAACAAGTTAATAATTACTTATTTAAATGAGAAGAAAACAAGACAACAAAAATAAAAAAGCTTATTTAAAATTTTATTGAGCCTGGATATTCATTAAGTGATTAAATATGCGGGATTTGAAGGTAGAAAGAGAATTGGAGTGACAGATGGAAGGAGGAATGGAATCCCATAGGATTGTGGATCGAATGAGAAAGGATCTGTCGAAATGTGCAGTTCGGTGGGCCGTACTGTATAAATCTGAAGGCCTGGAGCGTGTACAACGAGGATGGACAGAGGATTTGAATTGTAGGACGTCAAAAATGTATGACGGGCGGCGGGATTGGATTGCTTGGTAAAGGAATGACGCAAGGAAATACTTGCGACGATTGGAAGGTAAAGGCACTTCAACTCGCCATAAAATTAAGATATGGAGGGAATTCACATTAATATGTTAAAATTCAACATTCTAACTGATATATTATTAATAGGGGTTATGATATGATATACTTAACAGCTAGTGATCACTGACAAGTCACTGCTATTGCACAATAACAATATTAAAATTGTTCATTTTCTAACCTAGGGACCCCGAAGATGAATCGGACAAAGTAATTAGTTTTGTACAAAAAACTTACCGTTTTTGGCAAAGCTTTGGAGGAAGTTGAGAGCTGTTTCCGGGACAATATGTTGTGGTACTGCCCACTGGAAATTGATAGTTCCTTAGTTCACTGCCTAGCATCCTACCTGGAAAAATGGTCTAATTAGTACAATTAATTATCTTAATAATAAAAAAATTAATTAATGTACGTGATTATTATTAGATAACCATAATCACTATTTATAAACTGTGATATAATGCCAAAGAATAAAATCTAGTGCTGTTATGCAGTGTAACACAATGTTCTCTTTCAGTCCTCTCCCGATTATTATATCATTAAATACTATTTTTTATAAAAACATAAAAACTAAATGGTAAGGTAAGCACCGAAACAAACAGTTGTTACTTGTATATTCTATGTATATGTCCTTTTTGAGCTAAGAAAACCAATTAAAAAAAAAAAAAAAATTAAAATTATACTATTTTTATAATGAACTGCATTAATATTTATTAGTTTATATTTTCTATATATATATTTTTTAATACAACTTATACTAATATATCGGCTAATTTAATACAAAATTAACGCATAATGAATAAATTACAATTATCTCTATTCATTTTTGCGTAGTATATTTCATTTTGTACCTAATATTTTAAAGCACACTGCAATATATAATATAATATAAAATAATATTGTAACTGGATAAGGAAAATATACTAATTGAAATGTCTTCAAACTATCAAATTTCAATTTATAAAAGCACTTCAGAAGTAATAATTAACCTTTAAAAAATGTATATAAAAAATACCTATTTCTAGACGTGGTAGAACTGAGGCTTCAGTCTGGCAAGTTGTTGACCTCGTGGTATCAAAAACCCTATAATAATGCAAAAAATAAAGTAATCAGCTATATTTTCTTAAAACATAAATGTACATATATAGATGTCTTGCATTTTATTTTTACTTTCACTTACCTATATATGAAATATATAGTAAGGAAAAGTTTTGCGGTCGTGAAAATTTTCTAATTCCAGTTTTCAGGTGAAATACACGTTTTAGGGTCCCCTGAGTCCAAATGATCAAGTCCCAAAAAAAGTTCTGTGGGTATGCGTGTGGTAAGTCTTTCACGAAAACAAAAAGTCGAACGAAACTGAAATTTCATATTTCAGACAACTACACGCCCGAGATGTATTGCATTTTGCATCTTTTTATGATTTTCTCAAAAACGGCTTCAACCATTTTGTCTAAACTCGCTATATCGATGTAAAATTTAATGGGCTTTAATATCTCGTGTGTTTCATTTTGATCGTAATAGTCTATCGAGGCTTAAATTCCGATATTTTATATTATCTTCCTCTAAAGTACCTTTAATTTTATAGATTCAGAACAATTATTCATACCATTAGGTACTTATTAGGACTGATTAAAAGTGTCTGAATGTAAGAGTTTAACGAATTTGGTCACTAACAAAAGGAGGAACGTGCGAAAATATTTATTTAATGAAATTTATGGTTTTCTGAACATGAGAACAGCAACATAGATGTATAATATACCGTTGGATAGCTGAAGATTTTAGAAATGATATTTTCATGTATACAAATTTGTAAGAGGCAATGTAAAGTGACAATTAGGGCATACAATTATTACTGATAATTATATTGGGTTGTCCGAAAAATTCGTAGATATATAAAAAAAAAATTACCTTTTAGTTTTTCTACTAAAAATGAATTACAAAGCTAATGTTTATTTATATGCCTTTATTCCTCATAGGATTAACTATGTTTACACACTAAATTTGTCTATATTATGGCTCAGTAGTTTAGTTTTTTGCAAACCAACATGAGTGACGATTCAGTTCATTTTCTGCATATTATGATTTTATTTTTAAAAAAGGGTAAAAACGCAGCCCAAACTGCAAGAGTGATTCGTTGTAACTGGTGACGAAAAATGGATTCTCTACATCAACATCAGCCGAAAAAAATTTTGAGGGTTGCCTGGAAGTTCCAGGCTGGAACGACGCCGCTCGCAACACCAAAGGCTTGCATCCAAGAAAGGTGATGCTCAGTATTTGGTAGAATTGGAAGGGACCCATATGGACCGATCCACAAAACCAAACTATATGCGGACTTTTACTACGCCCAGTTAGATCGATTGAAGGCAGCAATTGAAGAGAAACTGCCAGAGTTGGCAAATCGGAAAGGAGTGCTATTCCACCAAGACAACGCTAGGCCCCATGTATCATTAATGACTGGGCAAAAGTTATTAAGCTTCAGATGGGATTTACCTCACACGCCGTACTCTCCTGACATTGCTCCTTCGGATTTCCATCTTTTCCGTTCCCTCGAAAATTTTCTACAAAGGAAATCCTACTCTTCAGAAGATGACGTCAAAACGGACCTTTTATTGTTTTTCAGGAGTAAGGACAGTGATTTTTGGAAAAAAGGGATAATGGACCTTCCAAGCCGTTGGGAAAGGGTAATCGTTAACGATGGTAACTATTTTGTAGATTAAATAAATATATTTTAAGCTGTTCAGAAATTTTAATTTTTGTCCAAATATCTCTACGAACTTTCCGAATAACCTAATACTAACAATTTGATATAGCTTTATTATTTAATCTAAAGGAAAGGATAGAGAATAACTGTTCAAAAAATCATGAAAATCAAATATGTCAAAATTGGACGATTTCAAAAGGTTTGACCCGTATTCCTTATTGCTTTTTGGTTTTTATCAATTACTGTTTTTTACTATGTCCTGTTATGTTTCTTTATAATTGTATTTTATATTCTTTTAGTATTATATTTTTCTTACTGTGTACTGTGTTACTGTTTCTTTATAAAAAAAATTGTATTTGTTTATATTATTCCAGTGTTGTATTGTTTCTTACTGTGTACTCTGTTGCTGTTTCTTACTTTCCTTATATTGAATTGCCGCAGGTGAACTCCTTTTCCATACTCTAGGGGTGGGCATAATTGAATGACGATTATGGGGTCATTCGATTATTTCAATCATAGGTATTAATCGATTATCGGATTAATCTGTTCGGATAAGCGAATGATCATTCGAACTGAACTGTTTATAGATAATCGAGGGAATATAAGGAGCTCGGATAATCGAACGACCTTTTTTTTTTTTTTGCTCACATATCGTCTCTCACAGTGCATACTAATCATTCGATCGTTCGATTATGAAATCATTCGATTATTTAAATCATCGAAGTCCGATCATCCGATTATGACGATCATTCGATTATGCCCACCCCTACCATACACGGGCTTACTTGCCCTGTCAGTAATTTTATTTAAATAAAGAAGTTAATAAAAAAAAAAATTAAATTTCTCAAAATGATTGTAACAACGAAGGTAAATAAACATTTTTTTAATAATAAAATAGCATTCCCACGTTTTAGACACACGGGAGATGTTCTCATTTAGGGCAATAGAATACAGTTTGACGAATCTATCGATTTTATGTTATGATAGGTTATGAAAAATGATATTTTGAATAATTGATGAAAACCGATACTTTGAATCACATCCCGATGCTTTTAATTTCTAATGACATCTGATACTTCCCAATTAAATTCATTGTGAAAAATTTTTTTTTAGTAGTAATATTGCTTTATTGAGAAGTAATACAATCTGCCACTATCTTGGGCAATAAGTATTAGAGATAAAAGAAGTCATTATGAACAATTAGATAAGACAGTACTCACTATATGCGTTTATCAATGAATATAGATATCTGAGTAGTTATAGTAAGTATTGTTTTTCTTTCTTTTTTGTTATTAAGTCAATTTTTTTTTTATATAACTTCATTCTGGGACTATGTCCCTTAAGAATAACAATTTCGTTCAGTAAATGTACACTTCAATATTCATAAAATGGATACCATATACCACACAGCAATAATTGTATAAGACATATTTAGTAAAATTGTCAACGGGTATACTTGCTTTAAGATCCGAGCTCAAATAAAATAGTCACCCTAAAACATGCGTGTAAGATTAAGTCTAGCTCAAAACCTAAATAAAATATTTGAGGTAATTATTGATATGTCTGTTACAGCATTTTCACCACAATTACTTGCCGTTTTATTCAAAAGATTTTGAAGAAGCTCGTTATGCTAATTTAAAATTAAACGGGCTTTGACATAATGTAGGTTTCATCCTCGTTAAAATAGTCTGACACGAAATTTTAAAAACATTTTATACAAAAAGCCCTTTGTTTTTGTAATTAAAAACTTTAACCACCATAAAAGAATTTGATGATCAACTTAGGAATAAAATGAAAGGAAGAAATAAATATATTGATTATACTGATTGAAATAATCTGACAAGACTTAAATGCCGATTTTTTTATTTTCTTTATCTAAACTGAGGGGGCGGCGTGGTCTAGTGGATAGAGCGCTAGTCTGCTGAGCTCCGAGTACTGGGTTTAAATCCCGGCTGTGGCCTAGGGTATAAAGACCCTTCTGGGACAGACCCAGCCTCTATAGAGTGGGTACCCAAAATAATTGGGGAAAAACCTGGCGGCTGAGCTTGATTAAGGCCTTATCACCTCATTTACAGCCGTTGGCCTAGAAACAGTACGAATCTCTATATGTACTGAGCTCAAGACCCTTCACGGGTTGTAGTGGTACAGGTTTTTTTTTATCTAAACTGCCTTTAATTTTATAGACTAAAATTAATTAACCATATCATCTTATTACAATTGATAAAAAAAACAGCTAAATATAAAAGTTAAACAAATTTAACCACCAACTAAAGGAGAAGAGAGCGAAAATATTTTTTGAATAATTTTTGGTTTTTTGAACATAAGAATGTTATTATTTTTAATTCTCTTTATCTAAACTGCCTTTAATTTTATAGACTAAAATAAATTAACCATATGATCTTATTATAATAGATAAAACAAATGTTAAACATAAAAGTTGAACGAATTTATCAACCAACTAAAGGAGAAGAGAGCAAAAATAATTTTTGTTTTTTCGAACATAAGAATAGTAACATTCATGTATTACAAAGCTAAAGAATTTAGAAAAAATATTGTCTTATATACATAATTGTAAGAGGGTAATGTAAAGTGACCAATAGGGCATAAACTTATTACTGATAATTATACATATCAATTTTATATTGCTATATTATTTAATCTAAATCATATGCTTCCATAAAAACTTAATTATATTTTTATTTAAATGAACTTTTTTCATTTTGAAATTTCCTATATCGTTGAAAAATTGATAATGTAGATTTCATTCTGATTGAAATAATCTGACAAGGCCTTAATTCCGATTTTCATTTTTTTTTTATTTGTTTCCTCTAAACTGCCTTTGATTTAATAATTTAATTTAAGACTAAAATAAATTAACCATATCATCTTATTATAATTGACAAAAAAAATTGCTAAACATAAAAGTTGAACGAATTTATCAACCAACTAAAGGAGAAAAGAGAAAACATATTTTTTGAATGTAATTTTTTGTTTTTTTAACATAAGAATGTTACTATTTTTAATTTTCTTCATCTAAACTACCTTTATTTTTATAGACTAAAATAAATTAACCATAGATTTTAAAAGTTAATAGAGAGTGATGAAAAGAAGATAAAACTAACTAATTATTTGAGATAAAATATAATACATTTTTTAATAAAACACATGTTTCTATATAAATTCAATTTAATTATTTCTTTAATAGTTTCACGTATTTTTATCTCTAACTGTATTTGAAAATTCTTTCATTGATTTTAAAAATGGAGGCAAGTGAAAGTCTTATGTTACCTGCACCAGATTATTTTATTTAAATTAACATTTTTTCAACTTTAAGTTTATTTTTAGTTCTTGAATTAATTTTTACAGCCGAGGTAAGTGAAAGTCGTGCGTTGCCCGCATCAGATTTCATTGTATTAAAAATAAAATTAAGCCTGACACATACAACCCGATTTAATTTAATACGTAATATGGTATTACTTTATATCACAAAAACATTTTGGTCTTGTATTTCTTCGTTCTTGTTACACAAGGAGAGCGCGGAATTGTACTGGCTGGAGACTAGTATCCCACGATCGTAAGCGGGTAACAAGGGAAATGAGATCAACCAGGGTTCATCACTCAACTATTATCCCACAGACCTAGAGCAATATAGTCTTCTGTCCGGAAAAACTGAGTTTTGCTGAGGAGTTTTTGTGAAAATGAAAATGAATATTAAATAATTGATTAGAACTTTCTCTTCTTTATAAATTTATTTATTATTACATAAATAAATCAATCCATATCTCTTAACGTTTCGAGGTCCATGACTGTCTCATGTTCAGAAATATTAATTAAAAACTAAAAACAACAATTTAATATCAGACTTAAAATTTCAGGGTATTATCAAAATCTAAAAATCATAATCTTATAAGTTATTTTCTCTATCTTAAATTGTTTTTTAAAAATCATTTGTATTTTTATTATACTTAAAATTTTCTATATTAAAATAATACAGGTTATTTTATCAAAGGGCCTAGCCGGATAAGCATGTGAACTCTACCCCCGCTTGTATTAGAACCAAATTTATACCATTGAGTCACACCAATGAGAAACAACCTTACGCAAATTTTTAGCCCCTTAATCCTATTGGGAGGGAAGTTATGGAGGGGAAAAAACAAACAAAAATTGTTTTCTCCTGAACAGCTCAACCGATTTTGACGAAAAAAATATATGTTATGGACTTTACAAATAGGTTTCAAAAAATATTTTTTTACATTTTTTTCCACGAAAATGCTGGTCAAAAATTTGATTTGAATTTTTCAAAAAAAAATTGTCTGGTTATGATGGTTTGGTACACCTCCAGTTTTTCGTTAATATATTTCATTGGAGGGTCCTCCATAACATATATTTTTTTCAATTTTATTGCAAGTGTACCCCATGTTGAAAAATGAAAAGAACAATTTTTTCTTCTGAACGGATCAACCGAATTTCACGAAAAAAATATATGTTAATGGTTTTCTAAAAGAGTTTCAAAAAATATTTTTTAAATTTTTTATTTCGAAAACGTGAAGCAAAATTTTTATTTTTTTAATTATTCTGGTTTGGTACACAAACAATTTTTTGCTAATTTAATTCATTAGAGGGTCAACATATATTTTTTTCGAGTTGATCTAAAATGTACCCAATAGTAAAAATTAAAAAAAAACATTTTTTCAGCTCTCTGAGTAGTAGCTGGTCACGCATGAAGAGTAGAGATAGAGCTGTAGGGTCGTAATCTCATTAGATATTATAGATAATTCTCATTCTTAATTCTCATATAAATAGAGCACATAGTGTTATGTTGCAATCAAAAAAAAAAAAAAACTTACATCCAATAGAAGATATTTATAATATTATAAATAACAGTATTTTTCGCTACTTCAGGATTTACATATTTACATAGACAGATTATATTTAAAGAATAAATAATTTTTAATGTTCGTGAAAAATGAAATTGTTCATCTGGGAGACGAAGATAGTGACTTTTTCTCGAACATTTCATGCTGCCATGTCTGTCATCAAAACTTTTTTGATTAACATATAATAATATGAAAAAATATATATTAAATAATCTGTGTAGTTATGTTTTATATAAATATAGCATATAGTTCTATGTAGTAGCTATCCAAGTCAAAAAAATTAAATAAATAAAAAAAAAATATATTCCATACAGTATAAGATATTTATAATAAATAGTATATATGTGCATATTGTGTAAGTAATATCTAATGAGATTACGATCCTACAGCTCTATCCCTACTCTTGACTCCCTACATGCGTGACCAGCTACTATTCAGAGAGCTGAAAAAATGCTTTTTTTTATTTTCTACTATTGGGTACATTTTAGATCAACTCGAAAAAAATATATACTGTGCAGGACCCTCTAATGAATTAAATTAGCAAAAAATTGTTGGTGTACCAATCCAGAATAATTAAAAAAAAAATTAAAAATAAAAATTTTGCTTCACGTTTTCGAAATAAAAAATTTAAAAAATATTTTTTGAAACTATTTTAGAAAACCATTAACATATTTTTTTTTCTGTTTCTCATAGGTGTGACTCAATGGTATAAATTTGGTACTAATACACGCGGGGGCAGATTTCACATGCTTATCCGGCTAGGCCCTTTATTTATATCTATTTTTACAATCTTTTTATAATAAACATTGCCACTATGCGGTAATATTCACTTCATTGTCACCTAATTCAACCAATTAAAATATATATGGGTCAATCCATTTGAAATCGTCCAATTTTCATTACTTTTGCCGTTTTATTACAATTTTGATTTTCGTGATTTTTTGCCTAGTTATTCTCTGTCATTTTGTGAATATAAAACCATAAATAAAAAAAAAAATTCTGGGCTAACACTTTTTGTGTTGCAGTCGTTTTAAGTCAGCTTCACGGGTGAAAACGTGTGATGGGAAAATATTTCTAATTCCTGTAATTGTTTAGATATCAAATTAAAACAAAAACCGACAATAAGACTAAAAGATGCTTTGCATTTTGTCCTCACAACTCATTACCTAAATAGTGAAGAAAGTTGTTTAAAAAATTCGCGAACAGTAATAAAAAACGAGATTTTTAACGAGATAAAAGTATACTCGTATAAAGGAAAGAAGACCCACATTAAATTTATATATATATATATATATATATATATATATATATATATATATATATATATATATATATATATAGCTTAATCATAGTCCTACTAGCTGTGAAAATTTCAACCTTGAGAACATAGTCCTTTTTTTACTATGAATTTTCAAATTTGGCTAAAATTAATTTTTCGCGATGTTCATACGGAAATATATCAAAAGGAACTGATTGAAAAATTATGAAACTAATACAGATTACCTATTTGGTCTTTGGGACAAAGCTGGTTCCGGAGTTATAAAATCATCTTAACTGTTGAAATAATGTTTTCTTTAAAAAATACCAACTTATTTTTCCAAATTATTGCACTTTTTATGACTTTTTAACAATATAATTTATTGTTTATAAATTTGGGGATGAAACGTGGAAATAGTACTTTTTAGAAAGAATAAAAGGCGCGGTAAGTTGATTATCAGTCACCTTAACCTTTCTCATACATTACCGATAACTAACGTCTTTATAATGTTATTTAACAAGTTATGTATATTACCTTATTCTCCCTCTGAGAATTATCTTTCATTATTGGCTAATTATATTTGTTTTCCTATTCTTTATAAAGAAAGCGAATGGTCCAAGGATCTTTTATTTATTTATGACACAATAATAAGAAAATATGAAATGAAGAAGTTTGTTTTGAACTTGTATTTACTATTTCTGCGAATTTAGCAAATTTATTTATATTATCAACTGCGCTTAAAAAATATTTAACTATAGAGACTATTAAATAAGTCAAAATATCAATAAAAGGAAAAAAGTACTTCAGTATCTTTTGAAAATCAACGTCTCATTTGTAGGAATTCGCCTGTCACAGTATTAGATTATACACCAAGTAACAGGTTTAAATTAAACCCTGGGCATTGAGACTCTCCTTGGGCACACTCAGCCTCTATAAAGTGGATACCCAAACTGGGGAAAAACTGGGGGGCCGAGCGTGATTAAGGTCTAATCACTTCCTTACACGGCCGTCGAAAGAGTACGAATCTCTATTAATAATGAACTCATGGCCCTTCATGGGTTGTAGAGGTATAAAGGTTTTGTGAAGAAAAATTCATTTTATGGGTCACTCGGCCAGACATGTTGTATTAAAGTTTCTATTTGTTGTACAAAATTGTTATTTTAAAGGAACATAGACCCAGAATAATGTTATTTTATTATTATCATTATTAAATTAAAGTTAAATACAGTGATTGTTTGACGAATAGTTTGTTTTATTGTTTATTGTACTCATCAAGCTACTCTCGGAGTGAAGAGAAACTTCCAATCTAATCTGACAAGTACAAGTCCTTTTGGATTATGTCAGGCGCGTCAAGTATACCATAACGCATAACAAACTACCCGCCAAACAATTTTTTAAAAACTATTATGCATAATTATTTCATTAAATAATTATACTTAACGTATAAAATTTACGGTGCATAATTATATTTTAACGAAGCAGTATAACTCTAAACAAAAACAAAAAAAAATTATGGAAAACTAATACTCACAGCAACCATATTTCGTAAGTTGTCGAGATCATTTATGTTGTTACGTCATTACTACATCTGAAAAAAAAAATAAAATAAAGGTTAATATTCATATACTAATTGATCTTTTTAATATATACTATTCGTTACCAATCCTCAATAAAAGTCCTTAAAAAATTTAGTGGTTATCTTTGATCAAAACTTAACTTGAAGTAAACATATTTCCCAAGTTACCAGGAAATCCATATCCATCCTTAAACACCTCCTACGGTTCCGCAACTCTTTTCCTAGAAGTACCCGTCAACTCTTAGTATCCTCTCTCATACCCTCTCACTTTGACTATAGATGCCTAGTATATGGAGGACTCAGTGGCGAAAACGAGATGAGGCTAAAAAGATTGATGAATATGTTTACAGGATTTATATACCAGACTGTCTCATTTGTATTCTGGTCAAAGGTGACTCTATCCCGAATGGCGAAGAAAATAACTACTTGGCAATAGGTATGTTCCAATTCCAATCCTTAAGAGCTAAAAAACCTTTCTATATGTTCAACCTTCTTACTCCGCGCTCTTTCGTGCTCAACCTAAACACCAGATTTCAACCTACCCCTTTATCGTCCGTGCTACCCCACTTTGGAACTCTCTACCCATCTCATTTTCATCACAAGTGATAATTTTGGACATTAAAGGGTCGTTTTGTTTCAGCAAAGAAGTGTAGCACAAACTTCATAATGCTAGTTTTTTTGGCAGTGGTTTATTCTGCGTGGAATCCAATTTACAAGCTTTATTACCTTTCCAATCGCCTTGAGGTAATCATGGACGATCATTTGCTAAGGTTAAGTATCTATGCAAGTTCTAGAACAGTTGTATTTGAATTTTCTTCCACCAGAGCTCACAGAAATTCGCGATTACGAGAGAAAGTCCTTCCACGATCTTTATTGTTTTCAAAGCTGAAGTGTCCTGAATTTGTTTGAGCTACCGCTGTACAGTGGACCCATTAATACTACCTTCGCCCCAGATTTGATTGATGTTTCTCGACGCTCGGACACTGTTCCTACCAAGTTTAAACTTGTAGAACAGAATTATACAAATATTATAAAGCGTTGACATCTTAGAAAATACTGATTTTTTTCTAACCAGCGACTTGCTACAGAAGTACAAACAAATTATCGTTAGGAAGAGGATTGGTAAGTGTTGACATCCATACAAATGTCAACAAAATAGAAGGATATTTTAGAGAAAATTCAAAATCCTGCATAATTTTCGGACAACCCAGTATTAACCGGGATAAACAGGTTTGAACAACAAAGTTTAATTTTTTCCAGCTTTTCCATGAATAAAAATGATTAAATTAGAAAATTTAAATTTTTTTTAAAAAGTCTTAATTTAATCACATCAGACATTGAAGTGGACCTGTTAAAGACCCGCATGAACAACAAGTAATGCGGGTTGTCTAAACTCTAGGCAATATCAACTCCAAATTTTTTATCTACAGCTGTCAAACTGCAGAATAGCAAAGTTTATTTGTGTTTATTTTAAGGAGCCGTAATTAGAAAACTCACGAACCAATTCACTCAGGCTCTGTAGGGTTATTCAGTGTTTATAAATACTTTCCATTGATTTTTCATTTTTACCATCTTGAGTATTAATTTTATATTATAACTTAAATTTGTTTTTATCACGTTTTAAGTAAAAAAAAAAAAAATTCATTGATTTATTTATTTGTTTAAATACCGACTTATCTGCTCGAAATATAATGAACAAATTCATTACAATAAATGTTTGCTTCAAATTAATTACGTACATAATTTTATAATGATATTACAAAACCATCGAACTCTAAAAAATGTTTCTGGTACCTTGGAGAGTTCTAGGTTGAGAAATGTCCGCTTTTGTTGTTGATTATCAGTATTCTTTTATATACATTCTTTACCTCAAAATTCATGGAAATTATGTAGAAAAGTAGATTAAGGTGCAGGCTTTCATGTAAAAATAAATTATTGCGATATCTTTGCACGTCTTTTTTTAATTCCAAAACGGTACTTACTTAAAAACATGCCTCGTATATCAAAATTTCCCCATAATTTTCAATAGTTAAAATTATTAGTTTAGATCTTTTTAAATTTGGAACATTTCAAATTAATTTGCTATCAAAACTAGTAAGTTCAATGTCTGTAAGGTTTAGAAGTATTTTAAAAACAATGAATTTATTTCAATCGAAATATTAATTTCAATAAATATAAATCGTAGTTAAATGAATAACAATGAAAATATGATTAAATAACTTATATATTTTGCGAGCAAGAAACATTTTCGTTGCTTGATTCATTTTTTAAAAAAATCTGGTGGGAACAACAGACGACTGAATGTCAAAATGAAAAACTTCTTTATTTTATTATCCTGGAACGAAAGTCCCTTAAGTATGTATGATCCTTCTTCTCAAAAAAAAAAAAAAAAAAAAAAAAAAATTAATACAATGTTCCACTTAAGGTTACATTTTCTTTTTCTTTTTTTTTTATTTTACAAAAACGTTATAGCGGCTAGATTTGTGAGCCACCGCATGATTAGGAATGTTGTGAGTGACATTAACGTAAAAATAAATAATAAACCTTCAGCTATAATTACACCGATCCATGGTCCGTTATAGTATAAAAAAAAAAAAAAAAAAAAAAAAAAAAATGGTTTGTTTTGGGATTAATCGCCTCTATCTATACATAAAATAATGCCCCGAATCCTGGTTTCCGCGAACAACTTCTAAACCACTGGAAGGTTTTGATACGGTTTTTACTATAATTTAGGGCATTTTTAGGGGAAGATTTATAAGTAAACATTGCACTTAGCTTTTCTTTAGGGAAGAATTCGATTATTTTATTATTATTACATTAAAAAATGGTAAACCCTAAAATTATTTCTTAAAACTTCATTTAAGTTGGTTTTTTTTTATGTGGGAAGCTTCACTCACGAATGAGACTAAAATATAAAACGTTTTGAGTAATTATGGGTATCTCTACTTCTATTTAAAAGTTATTGTAAATTTGACTGAGTACAACTAAAATATAGCATTAAATGCAACACTTTATTCGTTGTGCATAAAAAATAAAAATAGTTTGACAAGTATAAGATTGCTTATATTTATTATAGTTGCTATTATCATAAACGCATATAAATTAACGAATAATCTGGTCTGAATCTCGCAATACACGACTTTCAGCTAACTTCGTTATTTATATCAATTTAAACAAATTAGAAACGAATATGAATTGTAAAAGAATTATTTACATTTTATTTTAATAAGAAACATGTGTTTTATTAAATAATCGACTATATTATTATCTACGAAAATCATTTCGTTTTATCGACTTTTTATCACTCTCCATTAACTTTTACCATAGTATGTACAAGATTATATTTTTTTTCTAAAATCTCTAGCATTCCAACGGTATATTATACATGTATATTACTGTTCTTAAGTTCAAAAACACAAAAATTGCATAAAAAATATTTTTGGTCTTTCCTCTTTTAGTTGGATATCGTAAATTATATATTTGTTCGTTTTTTTATCAGTGCTAAATAAATTATATAGTTGTTATAATTTATAATTTATTATAAGTTAGTTTAGAGGAAGAAATTCTAAAATATTGGCATTTAAGCCCTGTCAGACTTTATCAATCAGATTGAAACCTACATTATATTAAAGCCCGTTTAATTTTAAACCGATATAGCGAGTTTAATCAAAATAGTTAGAGCCGTTTTAGAGAAAATCGTAAATAGGTGAAAAATGTATAGTATAAAGTGGCTCTTCTGGTCAACTGATTTTGATGAATAAATTGCTGTATCATCTCGGGCGTATAGTTGTCTTAAATATGAAATTTCAGTTTTATAGGACTATTCGTTTTCGCGCTGGACTTGGACGCTGGACCACACACACAGACCTTTTTGTGGGACTTGGTCATTAGGACTCAGGGGACCCTAAAACGTGTATTTCCTTTAAAAACTGAAATTCGAAAATTTTCACGATCGCAATACTTTTACTATAATAATCATAATAATTATTTGTTTTCGGGGTAATCCCCATACAAAAGGAATCGGTCATAACAGTTCATATGTTGACAATATTAACAATATCACAAAAAAATACAAAACAAAAACAACTGAAGACTGTTTACAGACATTATTAATGTAAAATAAATAAAGCATACTTTTTGAAATTACAAACAAAACAAACAAAAATAAAAAATTGAGCAATTGAGGAATTTAAAGTAATCTGTTAACAAAATATAAATCTTTCCATTTTATAACCTAATACAAATTAGGCTAAACAATGTAAAATAATATTATATGTTAAAGAAAAAGAGTAATCTATACTAATATTATAAAACTGGAGAGTTTGTTTGTTTGTTCGAACACGCTAATCTCAGAAACTACTGGTTCAAATTGAAAAATTCTTTTCGTGTTGGATAGTCCATTTATCGAGGAAGGTTATAGGCTATATAACATCACGCTGCAACCAATAGGAGCAAAGAATCAGTTGAAAATCTAAGAAAAAACGAGAGAAATTAACCTCGCATCCCAATGATTCCAAATGAATTACCTTTTAATTTTAAAATAATTAAATTTCCCGTTAAGTTATCTTTTCCGAAACAATTAATAAATCACATGGGCAAATATTTAAACACGTAGGAATCGATTTACGTCAAGACCGGGTTGCGGAGAAAATCATTTACATATTCTGCCACAAGAAAATAAAACCAAAAATATCATTTACGCAGAAGTACTTTAAAATATTGGGTTGTCATTACCTCACCAGCCGTACTCTCCTGACATTGCTCCTTCGGATTTTTATATTTTCCGTTCCCTCGAAAATATTCTACTAGCGAAACCCTAAACTTTAGAAGATGACGTCAAAACGGTCTTTTTATAGTTCTTCAGGAGTAAAGGACAGTGATAGTTAGAAAAAAAGGGATAATGGACCTCGCTAGCCATTGGAAAAGGGCAATCGCTAACGGTGATAACTATTTTGTAGATTAAATGAATACATTTTAAGCTGTTCATCAATTTTAATTTTGCCCAAATATCTCTACCAACTTTCCGGACAACCCAATATATTCTTTTAATAGCGATCATAATAACGGAAATTGACGCAGGCGAAGTCGCAAGCAACAGCTAGTAACAAATAAAAAAAAAATAAAAAATGAAAACAAACTTATTTCACTTCACTATTCACAAAAAATACAAAATAACTTTTGTAAAGCTACATTCCTTTACTATATATTCCATATATAATTTTAAAGAAAAAGTACAGACTGCCAAGTTAAGTATCAATAGTATCTGGAGTAACGTATTCATTAATAAACATGTTCCGATATCGGCCAAGTATAAAGTATTTCAGGCGGTGGTGGAATCTGTAATGTACTATGGAGCGCAATTTTGGGGGTACCATAATTACCAACAATTAGAAACTATTCATAGATTATTTTTGAAGAAACTTTTTAACTTACCAAAGAACACACCTAACTACATGTTGTACCTGGAAACGGGCAGGGATCTATTGTGTTTTAGTACAAGAAGTTTGCATTTAAATTATATTATAAAAATTTTAAACTATAGTGATATACGCTTACCTAAAATTATAGCTCTTGATGGTATGAAAAACAAAAATTGTAGCTGGCTAAACGAATGGGTAAAACTAGCAGAAGATTTAGGCTGTCTATTTGATAGGGAGTTCGTATCGGTGGCGAGGTGGAATAGTCAAATGATTAATATAATAGCGGCAGCCAAGGAAAATTTTAAAAAAGAACTAGGGATCTCCGTTATGGGCGCCGAACACCATCTAATTTATAAGAAGCTAGATTATGGTGTAAACTACATTAATGACAAAAACAATATAGAATTAATAAGAATAGTTTTTAATACAAGAGCCGAAATGATATCCCTAAATTGTAAACCATGGATGAGGGAAATATTTTACACATGCTCAATTTGTAACAGTAAGGAGGACGAAAATATAATTCATTTTTTAGGTAAATGTACGGCATTTAATCATTTTAGGAAAAAGTATTTTGGAGAAAGTATTGACTGAAAACAAAATAATAGACATTTTGAATGGAATTAATTGGAACTCACTGTATAAATTTATGAAATGTGTTGTTAATTACAGAAGCTTTTTAATAAAGGAATTCAATTACAATAATTAAATAAACAGAGAATATGTTGTCACAGATAAAGTGTAATTATATTTTGTTTATTCTATTTGGGAAACAAAGATTATCCCTCTATCTTTTTACAATAATGTGTAATGTTTATTTATTTTTTGTTTGTTATTGTAAGCTTATACTTTTGTTTATTAATAATGTATATAAATAAACCAACTTCCTGGCAGACGGAAATCCATGTCAGTATTTTGTGTTCTCTAGACGAAAGTAAAGAAAAATGTAAAATTTATTAATAAAACACATTTATCTATCTATCTATCTATTCCATATATAGGTAAGTAAAAGTAAAAAAGAAATAGTTGCGAGCGAAGCCGCGGTTTGCAGCTAGTATACGATAAAATAGGCTAAGTGCCGATTTTGATGGAGGTAAAATCTTGCGGAGGCGCCTGCTACCCACGCGACGGCCCTGCCCCCCCAGTTCGTTAATGAACGGAGGAGGGCCCTAACTGAATTCAATTCCTGCACCGCCCCCCATCTATAAAACCTAGATGCACGCCACACCATCGGCCACGATGCTGGTATTTCAATTACGCTGTAGGTTGAAGGTCAAAGACTTATATACTGTGTGGTGGTAGCTTGAATTTTTTAGTCGACAAAACTTCGATTGAACTCATATATTTAAATAAATAAATAAATTCTTTATTATTCTAGGACATGTCTCTTTAGAATAAGATATACAGAATGTACAAAAAGGGCTTTAGAGCCTTAGAGTAAATTAAATGAATACGAACAAGTTAATAAGTAGTGGTATAAAATAGACATTTTTCAATGAGAAAAAAAAAAAAAATATATATATATATATATATATAAAAAGCTTATTTACAATTCTATTGACCCTGGGTATTCATAAAGTGATCGAATATACGTGATTTGTAGGTAGGAAGAGAATCGGAGTGACGGATGGTAGGAGGGAGAGAGTTCCATAGGATTGAGGATCGGATAAGAAAGGATCTGTAGAAATGTGCAGTTCGGTGGGCCGTGCTGTATAAATCTGAAGACCTGGACTGTGTGCAACGAGAATAGACAGAGGGTTTGAAATGTAGGAGATCAAAAATGTATGATGGACGGCGAGATTGGATTACTTGGTAAAGGAATGACGCAAGGAAATACTTGCGACGATTGGAAGGGTTAACCCACTTCAACTCGCCATAAAATTGGGACACAGAGGTGTATCTAGGGACCCCGAAGATGAATCGAACAAAGCATATATTTTGCTTGGATTTTGCCGGAATCTCGTTCCATCATAATAATCTGGTTGTTGTTGTTTTTTTTAATTTTAAGGGGGAAAAAAACTGCTGATGGTTATTATCGCCTTCACTTTCATCTTTACAAAAAACAAAACAAAAAGAAAAACGATTTACCGAAATGAAGATAGCAGAAGAATTAAGAATTAAATTATTAAGAAATAAAAAAAGAAAACAACGAACAAAATACTAAAACAAGTAAATAAATAAGATAGACAAATAATAAAAATAAAATGAAATTAATAATAATGATAAATAAAACTAATAATAATAAATAAAAGATAAAATAAAATATGAATATAACACAAATAATTGATAATGCAAAAAAAAAGTTAACAAATAAAATAAAATAAAGAATAATAATAATTTAAAAATAAATTAAATTAATTTTTTTAAAATTTAAAATTTATAAACATCCGGTGCTCGCAACACACGACTTTTATTTACCTCAGTTGTTAAAATAAACTGAAGCATTTCTAAATAAAGTTAGAGCTCAGAACAGCTTAAAGAATTAAATTAAGTTTCGTTGGAAACAGACGTTTTAGATTAAATAGTATAACAGCATAAAATCGTTTTGTGCAATAACTAGTGAGTTATCCCTGCTGTGCTATGTTTTTACTGTGTTTTTTTTTTCTTAACCCTGGTAAAGGCCGAAATGTCAGCACACATTGAAATAAGATTCCTTATTTTCATGTGTTCTAACAATTTCTCCTCGACATAATTAATTATTTAACATTTTTTATGGTTTTTACTTATTGTTTTGATATTATTTCATTATTGACTTTATATGACTCTAAAAGTCGTTAGGTTAATATTATATCTGTTAATAAAATAAAAAACATTGAGGTTTTGAATATAAAAAATAACCAAATAAGCAAGATTATACTGATTGTTTTTTGTTTTGTTATACCCAGATTATTTAAAGCGGGGATTTTCAAAATCAAGACTCTATGATAAGGCTCAGTATGCAAGATCCGTTCATTCTTAACAACAGTTCTAATCAGATATCAATTTCATTTCTCATGTGATGTGTGTGTAGGAAAGTAATCACAAAATCTTGCAACACTAACAGTAAGTGTCACAAGTATTTGAAATTCACTATCATCCTGTAATTTACTTGTTTTTAACCAATTTTTTCTCTTTTTAAAAAATTGTTACCTACTCATTAATATTAGAAGAAAGATAAAAAATAGCTAAAACCAAAAATCATTTTATTATTAAAGTGTCAGAAATATTCGGAATAACCTGATTTCCTAGTTGTACTAATACATTATTCATAAATAAACGTCCAGTTGGTAAACCTTTTGGTATAAAAATATATTTTAGTCTTTTAAGACTCTATGATAAGGCTCAGTATGCAAGATCCGTCCATTCTTAACAGCAGTTCTAATCAGACATCAATTTCATTTCTTATGTGATGTGTGTGTGGTAGCTTGAATTTTTTAATCGACAAAACTTGGATTGAACTAATTAATTTTGCTTGCATTTTGCCGGAATCTCGTTTCATAAAAATCTGGTGCTCGCAACACACGAAATCATTTACCTCAGTTGTTAAAATAAATTGAAGCAGATCTATATAAAGTTAGAGCTCAGAAATGCTTAAAGAATTACATTCAATTTTGATGGAAAGAAACGTTTTAGAGTAAATAGTATAAAAGCATAAAATCGTCTTGTGCAATAAGCAGTGAGTCACCCTTGCTTCACTCGGGACATTTATGTTTAAAAATACACTGTTTGACTAATAACTTGTACTCCCTAGGCATTGAACGGGCCTTCAATTCAAATTATAACTACTTCTAAGGGCTTATTTTCAGTTACTCACCCTGCAACACTGAAAACAGATAATTACTAGAGATTTTTTATTTTTTAATCGTTAATATTTATTTAATCATTTGGGCTCTACTAAACCATCTAATTCCTCCCGCATCTAATCCTTACAATCCAAAATCCTTCGCAAATCATTGATTGAAAATAAGATGGCCTCGGGACCTACTTACTTAAATAGACATCGAAATTCTAGCACTGGTTAGTTTCTTCACAAGCCTTTTCACGCCCTTTGTTGTAATTCAACACTTTTACTTGTTTTATTTATGTATATACAGTTGTAAAATTCAATAAAATTAAAAAATATGTTATTGAGATATATTACAATTTGTTTCGGAAAGAACAGTAGTAATAGTGATATGAGACCACCTTCATCCAATATATACAGAAAATAATGATAAAGTCAAATTACATAAAATAGGAAATATATATATAATTTTGTTTGAAATAATTCGGGTTTTAGGTCATTAAACTAACACTCCTTAATTTTCTTTATTTGGACGTTTCGATCCTCCGTCCATGTATACACATAGGATCCTTTTCAACACTGCAACAAAGAATTTCATTGAGCACCGGCACACCACTCAGACTAACATAAGGTGTTAGCCTGAGTGGTGTGCCATTGTCTGTTTTTAGCACATTTACTTATTGTACTATGTAAATTGTACAGTTGTAAATATCAATAAAAGAATTTAAAAAAAAAAAATATATATATATATATATATATATTATTTAGTTTTTCCTTCCTAGAAGTTAAATTATTTCCTGTTTTATGTGGTTGTGCAAACAACATATAAAAACAGCTGAAGGCTTCGAATGAATTTAGTAGTGCATAATAATATAATACCTCAAAGTAATTCAGTCGAGATTGATTAGATGTGTGTATAAGATAGATCTGTAAATAGTTGGAGAAATAAATGTTATTTGTTTGCGGTTAGGAATGATATTTTACAAAGTGAGATGGGAAAGGAGTTCCAAAGTATGGTAGCAAGGATGATAAAGGGTTTTTCAAAGGAAGCAGTTCTATGAGTGGGTATATATAAATTGGTTCGTTGTGATCTTGTGTTCAGGGTATGCATGAAGGAACGCTCATTGATGAGCTTAAGGATATGGGAAGGTATTCTGGATCTTAAGGATTAGAAAAAGAAGACATCAAACAGGTATTTTCTTCTGGAATCAAGTTTAATACCATTGAGAAATGTGTCTGGGGAGAAATGTCCGTAAATAAATCATATAAAGCTTTTCATCATCTTTTTAGCTTCATCTTATTATCACCAGATATTCCTCCATTTACCAGACATCTATAGTCAAAGTGGGGAAGTATGAGATAGGATACTATCAGTTGATGGGTAATTCTAGGAAAAGATTCACGGAAACGTAGGTTAAATGTAATAGTAATTATTACTTTTACTTGTAGAGTCCTGAAGATGGGAGAAGATCCCGAAACGTCGAATGAGTGATTTAATAAAAAATTAAGTTTTTTGGAGGAAATTAATCAGCCCAAATTAATATTATGCGAGATCTTCCGTTGTTTGGAATATATTGATATGAAAAATCACGTGTTAGAAAATTGCTTTTATTTTCGAAAGTTAATAATTACTTTCAAACAAAAGCATACAAAAACATCTCTTTCCATAGCGTTAAAAACAATCCTAGATTTCAATAAAAAAAACAAGTAAATGGAGACGTTTATTTCTAAAAGGCTATTTCCATTCTACAAAGTTTCACAGGTGGCTCTCATTACTATATTATTAAACTAGCTAATTTGATTAATTTCTTATTAAAATCTACAATTGTTTTTTACAATATTAATAAAATCATATTAAAGTTATGAAATGAACTGGAACAAAACCAAATGTGTAATTTTGTACATTTAGAAAATAATTGTATTTCTAAATCGCGTTTTTAAAGGACTTGAGTGTCCATTAATTAAAATCAAATACAAGATTTTTATTGTATAAAACTAAATGATGAGAATATAAATTATAAAAACACCGATTACGTAAAAAATGTCCTTTAGTACCTTTTGGGAATCAAGGTCTCCATTAGTAAAATAATCAAAATATTTTGTAAAATTATATATTGTACATTTTCCAAATCGTATTAATTTTAAGGCGCATCCGACTATTAGAAACCTTTTTCCTTTCAAAAACCGTTGTTGAAATAACGGATTAACAATTAAGTGACCGCAGTTGGAATAAATTGAGACGTTGATTTCCAAAAGGTACTAAAGGACATTTTTTACATATTTATAATCTCATAATTTAGTTTTACCTAAATCGGGGTGCACCCTTCCAACTGACTAAGCTCGCATTGTTTTTAGAAATAAGTTCAATTATCTATTTAAATAGCGTCCTCTATCCTTAAACTAGTTTTAATTACTTTCATGATTCTCCTTCATTTAGATTTTGTGGAAGTCAATAGCATAACCAGGTTTAGCCTACATACTTGACTCCCTCCAAAGAAACCCGTGGGTTGACAAAATAAGTACTGTCTGCCTTTACTCAAAAGTCTATCCGCTTAACTTGTCTCTGTATACAATAGCACCCTTAAACATTATAAAATAAAATATGGATTTCATATCGATACCATGTAAAAACGCTGCAAATTATTACACAATGGTTTATTATTTCCAAATAACTATGTTAGGGGGGTATAACTGTTTATATAGCTTTAAATAGAACTTTTTTGGTAGAATTACGTCTATTATAATTTGTGAATTAATGTAAGGATCAATATTTTTCAGTTTATGGTTCTTTACTGATTCTATACATATTTTTCTCCATCTCCAAATATAACTGTCTATCGGACGATATTAAAGTGAAAGTCCTAAATTTTGCCTATCCAGGGATCTTTAATTACTACCTGACTTAGCACTGGATCACCAGTTTACGTTCCTCTGAAAGACTGCATAACGAAGGATTTTTCATTCCCTTTAAAAAATCTTGAGACCATCTGCCAGGTTCAAAATTAAATTTTAGTTATTCAATGTTTCGTGGCTTGAAGTAGAATACTGGAGCCTGGTTCTTTTTTCTTCATTTTCATTCCCCCAACTTGGCCATTTCTATAATAGGGGTACTCACCACGTTTGCTATAGCATGCTATTTGTGTTATTTTGCTAAACCCGTCGAGTTTCTACAGTTATTTCCTGTAGAAACTTGATGGGTTTAGCACAATAGCACAAAAAATATACTATAGCAAACGTAGTCAGTACCCTTAATATAGTGTTTCGGTAAAGGTATTTAGCTCGCAATGTACGTGATACGGTGTAGCCCACTAAAAATCTTAATATATATATATATATATATATATATATATATATATATATATATATATATATATATATATATGTAATATTTAGAGTTAGAAAGGAAGGGGTAATGATTGTATGAAGGGGTCCGCGAAATTTTTTTGTTTGGAACCACTGTTCTAGGAGAATAAACTAGCGATTCTTAATGATGAGTTATAGGGAAGGACATCACTACCTAAACCTATTTTGCGATATACCACCAGTTGGCTGACGGACCTCACATACTCGGGGGAGAGGCTGTGAGGGAATCCGCATCCAATCATATCCTTCAAAATGTCCTCCCAGGACTGGGATTCAAACTCACAACCTTTGGCGTATTCGAGTAGAATGCTTGCCACAAAGACACGGGCTACCCACCCTCTTATATTATTGTTTGTTATTTATGTTTTTTTATTCTCATAACCCTGGTAAAGGCCGAAATGCCAGCACACATTAAAATAAGATTCCTTATTTCCAAGTGTCCCAACAACTTCTCCTTGAAATAATTAATTAGGTAACATTTTATAGTATTTACTTCTTGTTTTGATATTATTTCATTTTTGAATTTAAATGTCTCCATAAGTCGTTAAGTTGACATTATATCTGCTATAAAAAATATATAAAAAACATTAAGGTATTGAATATAAAAAATAACTAAATAAGCAAGATGATATTGATTGGAATTATATAAACCGGTGATTTTCAAAATCAAGGCTTAGTATGCCAGATTCGCCCATTCTTAACAGCAGTTCTAATCAATTTCCTTTCTCATGTGATGTATTGGGTTGATGCAAAATTAATGCAGGTTTTTAGTAGGTATTGTAAATACGCCATATCTTTACTTTAACCATATATATTTAATCAAAATAATTTCCATCTGAATCAATGCACTTTTGCCAACGTTCAACAAGCTTTCTTATTCCACCAGAAAAAAAATCCGAATCCCTGGACTCAATGAAATCACGAAAAGAATTTTCAATGTCGTCCTGGTTTTGAAAATTTTTCTCCCTCAAAAAGTTGTCCAGATGCCTGAAAAAGTGGAAGTCTGTAGGAGAGAGGTCAGGTGAATAAGGCGGATGTTGGAGAACTTCCTAGCCCAACTCGTGCAGTCGTCGAAGCGCTGGTTGTGCAACGTGTGGTCTGGCGTTATCGTGGAGCAGGATCGGCCCCTTCCGATTCATCAATGCTGGGCAAAGACGTTGCAATTTTTGAGTTCCGAGTTCCGCCGCCATTTCTCGTGTGGTTTTGGTTGGGTCTTCTTCCACTTTTGACCTCAGCTGGTCGTTGTCCAGAGCAAGATGACGGCTCCGACCTTCCTTGTCTTCGAGGTCGAAATCTCCTCTGCGAAACTTCTGGAACCAACGCTGCACAGTGCACTCATTAATAGCCCCCTGACCCCACACTTCATTAATATTACGAGCCGTTTGCGCAGCGCTGCGCCCTAATTTAAATTCGTAAAAATAAATTTGACGAAAATCGCACTTTGACATTTTCGATTCAAGACCTTTGAACACACTGAACAAAACGATTTTACTAAACAAATTCATGGTGAAAGAGAGGGTATTAGATAAGGTTTGTTTTGGTATAATAATGATCAATGTTAGGATTAGCTTTGTTTACACAATTGGAATTAAGATATTGCAATAGAGGAAACCTGCATTAATTTTGCATCAACCCAATATATATGGGAAAGTACTCAAAAAATCTTGCAACACTAACAGTGTCACAAGTATTTGAAATTCACTTTCATCCTGTAATTTACTTGTTTTTAACCAATTTTTTCTCTTTTTAAGAAGTTGTTACCCACTTATTAATATTAGAAGAAAGATAAAAAATAGCTAAAACCAAAAATCATTTTATTTTTAATGTTTTGAAGTGTCAGAAATATTCGGAATAACCTGATTTCCTAGTTGTACTAATGCATTATTCATATATAAAGTCCAGTTGGTAAACCTTTTTGTATAAAAAAATATTTTAGTCTGTTAAGAATCGATCTAATTAATTAATTGTTCGTTGTGAAATAGTGTCCCACTCAAGCAATTATGGTTCCTTGAGGAAATTTTCATTTTGGATATCGTGGATATTATTGGAGTCTCTTTTAAAGATTTATTAGTTAAAAAGAATGATATAAAGTAATAGTAGTGAAAATTATCTAAAACGAAAATAAATACAAATCCCGAATACTTTTGACTGTAATTTTTTTATTATTTTAAGAAAAGGCTCCAGAACGCAACGAATAAACGACGCCTTTAATTTCAAATGATAGTTTATTCTTTAACGAAAAACATGTCATTCAATTAATGATGGAGCTTAAATACAACTCAAATAGATTTATACTATTAAGTTAAATAAAAAGTTACTTAAAATATGGGCTGTCAAAGGTCAATACAACATTGAGGTAACCTGACATATGCTATACAACAAATAATGCACAAAATACAAATCAAATTTTGCCGTCACTTTAAACCTTTGCGCAACATCTTCATATGAACTTGTTGCTACGATCTAAAATTTATTTTGTATATGTCATATGTATGTATATCTGTATGGATTATTTTATACTTGTATTGTTTGAACTTCAGTATTATATAAATTAGGGGTACTCACTACGTTTGGTATAACATGCTATTTGTGTTATTGAGCTAAACCCGTCGAGTTTCTACCGTTATTTCCTGTATAAAATTGATGGGTTTAGCACAATAGCACAAATAGCATGCTATAGCAAACGTAGTGAGTACCCCTATTATAATAAATGCATAGAATGTAGAGTACAAGAGAGAAATACTTATCCCCTTAATTATGAATTATAATTTGATACTTGACAATAAGAAGTTAAATTTAACAATTGAGACGTTGATTTCCAAAAGGTACTAAAGGACATTTTTTACGAAATCGATTTTTTGTCATATTTGTATTCTCATCATTTAGTTTTATGTAAATATTCTATTTGTTGTTATCTAATGAATTCTCAAGTCCTTAAAAAACGTGATTTAGAAATGCGGTCATTTTCTTAAAGTACTAATTACGCATTTATTTTCGTTCCAAATCATTCTAAAAAAAGTCATTTAATAACTTTAATATGATGTTATTATTATAGTAAAAAAATAATTCTAAATTTTAAGGCAGAAAGACCCAAATTAGCTGGTTTAATAATATAGTAATGAGAGATTTTCGCGCTTCCTGTAAAATTTCCTAGAATAGATATAGTACCTTTTGGAAATCAACGTCTCAATTATCCTCACTATTTTATATACAATTAAAAAATATATATAATAATTTTTTAAGTGGCTATTTTTTACGAAAACAATTTGTCTGTCTCGATATATTTATTCATTAAATTCTTTGATATCAGATCAGATGTTTTTGTAATTATTCTCTCCATAACGTTTTTTATAATGAACAAAAGCAGTTACTCTTCTGAGTTATTAATGCTTAATAGAAAAGTTTCAATGTTTAAACAAAAAATTTTTTTTGTTTTTCTATTATACTATTTTGTAAGTTGAAATTATTTTTTTTTTAATTTAATGATTCAATACAATACAAGTAACATTCTCATTTTTGTGAAAACAAATTATACATATACGTTACTTATTACAGAATTAATAAATAAAAACTCTATAATTAATAGTAATAATATATAGGAGTTATTTGGTATCAACAAGCAAAGTAACATCTTCTAGTTATTTTCTATACTTTCTTTGGTTTTTAATTCAATTGTTTGTTTATTTTTAGACATTAGTTTATTAATAAAAATTCAACTGAGGCTTGAGCTACATTTCTCCGAATTGATAGGTTTTTTTTAATTATCAAATTAATGGTTTTATCAGTACTTTCTATTGTTTTCAAATAGAAACTGAATAGATTTTTTTTTTTTTTTATTTATTTGGTACTACTATGTTTAACATGAATATATTAGAACATAAAGTTACGTTTTAGCAACAACAAAACACAAGAATAAGAATAATAGAAAACTAGGAAATATTCAACAAGTTGTCGGTTTTATTTACTTTTCTCTAGGGATCTATGATTACTAGGTTGAATATTGAATATTATTAATGTTTTTTAGAAGCTATAAATGAAGTAATTTAGAATAAATGTGTGATCAAAATCCAGGCCTTATGAGGTGGTGTAGATGTGTTCCCGATATTTGCGATATTCTATAACTAAACTCATTTGATGTTATCTGTTTTCATTTGTATCTTTCATTTATATTAACTTATATAATTACTTAACTAAAAGATCATGTATCAAATGAAGCTAGACAAATTGGACTTCCTCTGTTCGCTTTAAATTATTCTTAGGGGACGAAATGTCCCAGAATAAAAATTATTTTTCATTTCATTCCAGAGAACTTGTAATTTTACTATATTATTCTGTCAATAAAACCCAGGATTTTTAAGTATACAGGCTGCATTCGGCCTGAATTTGTTCTTGCTTAATTGTTGATACATGTTATGATTATCACAAATACTAAAAAAAAAAAAAAAGATTCGTGAAAATTACGTTCTTCCTATGTTTATATTTTTTCCCGATCTAACAGATTTGTTGTCATTAAAACATGAAATTGCAACTTCTTACCATATAACTGCATATATAATAGAATTACTAAGAAGCGTCAAAATAAACATATGAGCATAGACGAAATCATAAAAATGTAGTCATTAAACATTAATAATTCATAGACATCAGTAGAATGTTATCCCTAAATACATTTCCTTGTATGTTGAATTCATGCCATATATGACAAATTGTAATTTTTTTGATGATTCAAAGGGATAATTATATGATCAGATCTTGAACAAACTTTAAAACCAAATGAAAGGTAACAACAGCAAGTCAAATCATATGGAAGAAATTCGGAATAAAATATTTACATACATTTCTCTGTCATAACATGACTTTCACAACTCTAAAAGCTCCAAAAAATAAATGACACTATCAACAAACAATAAATAAACCGTAAGCATGGGCCTGAATCGATTGAGTATTGCCCCATAATTCGTTCATTACAAATTAGCGGCTACTTTATCTGCTAATAGATGAATGAATAACAGAGGAAAGGCTATAGCTTCAAATTACATACCTTTCGTTATGGGAACAGGCTTCAGATATCTGGGCTTTGGTGAATCGCGCAAACGCATCTCGCAACAATTGATTCTTTGCCCAGATCAAGGGCGCAGGCTCTGTAGTTCTCGCCGGGCAAAGCTCGCATAACTAATGTTTTCAAATTTTGAGGGTTTTGTTATACGTTATCCAAGCCTTTTGGTTTACGTTATCCAAGGTTTATGGTCATTAAATTATCACATGTGAGCACAGAGGTATTGAATGACATTCTCACGTAGATGCTATTAAATCGATAATACCTTGTCAGTGTGTTGTAATGTTATGCTCCTACATGGTTGCTATTTTACCCGGAAAAGCTTTTCTATAGCTATATTTGAGTTTATAGAATATATATATATATTATATATATATATATATATATATATATATATATATATATATATATAATATATATATATATATCTGTGTGTATTTAAAAATATATTAATTGTCTCGTAAAGACCAAGAAAAACATTCAACAATCCCCAGCCCATGTCAGAACCCTCCAAATAGAACGACGAAGCAAAAAAAAAAAAAAAAAAAAAAAAGCCATTAGCGAACCTGTCCTAAAACATCAAATAGAAGTTTTCGATTTGCTGTTAACTATATCATGAAGTATGAGCATCACCACCAAATTGAACACAATTCAAAGTTTGTTATACCTATATTATTGAAATTAATAAAACCTAAATATTTTTATATTAACCAATTTTTTTATATAATCAATTTAATCTTCTTAAATTTTCATCTTTTTTAACTCATATTTCAGTAGACGGCAGTCCATGATGAGCCTAGAAAATGGCCGAAGGAGTTTCCTACTTAAAAAACATAGATTTTCATATCGAAATTTAGTCATTTTTAACAATATTTTCAAAAAAAATGTCAAAATTATGATTTTTATTAAATATCTAAATATATTCATAACAGAATGAAGAGCGAATTCTGACATGGTATCAGCTTCCTTTCTATTTTCCATGATTGAAATTCTAAAATTATTCATAAATTTTAGAAATTAACGTGTTTCACTGATAATTTTTTAGTGTTGGAATCAGAAAGAAAAAAAAAAAAAAAAAAACAGTGCTTGAAGTTTAATTATTAATCTTGCATTTTCAGCTGGAAAACCATAGTAATTTTCTGGCCTAAATTAAGATAACACTAAGAATGTGTTTGTGGATGGCGTTTTAATGATTATTATTTAATATATCTAATAAATTATATTATATGTAGTAATACAATTGTTCTACACATATAATTCTTGCTATTTTGGATCAAGGAAACATTTTTTCAGTAAAGACTTTTCCCAACAGATAAAGTATCACCTTTATAAAACAATCGGACGACCAGAACGAACGTAAAGTGATCACGTAGGTAAGATAAGAGATGTGGATCCTGACTAGTTCAGAAGAAAAGGAACTTCTGACCTTCAAAACAAAGTTTTTCGCTTTTATAAAGAAAATTAAGGAGTCCAGTGGAGCAGGCGTGAAAGAGAAATACATGAACTCTTTGGGGAAACCAGGGTTAAAATTTACTCAAGTGCAGTAAACCGAAATGGGCAGCCGCTTAGCTAAATTAATGAGGAAAACCAAGACTGGGATGGGAATACACTGTTACCATTTATGACTAGTCCCTTCTTAATTCGTCCGATCGGAAGGCAGTTGCACAAAAACGAGCTAACTCGCGGAGGTTCATTGATGAGAAGAAGGTCAACAAGAAGGGCTGTGATCAGGAATATCAGGTTTGAGTTGCCTAAAATAGTTGTTGAAGGAAACTAAAAAAGTCAACCAGGCTTCAGTCCTTAAATAATTTTAAATAGTTTAGAGGGGGAATTGCACTCAGGAGATGCTAACTGGATTGTGGTACTCCTCAACGCTTATTGCTCGACAAGCCGGTAGAAAACTTATTCCAGTCATTTTATCATTGCAGGACCATCAGTAATAAAAATATTTTAGAACTACCAAAATGGTTTCTTGGTATTATAGAAATATAACAATCTATTTAGTTACTAAGGTTTTTAGTAGTTACTTTCATAAAGTGGTGAAAATACAACCTTCTGGTCAATCAGACGGTAGAACGGTGATCAGGGAATCACCAAAATACAACAATATTAGGTTGTTCCCGCGATCGAATCTTCAATTGTATCAAACAAGGGGATGCACACACACGCGGTATAGTTTTTTTTAATGAAATGCTGTAGTAAACATTCTTCACATTTTGCTGGTCAAAAATCGAGTTGGAACAACCTAATATCAAATGCAAATGCTTTATTACAACCAAACAGCTGATGTATATTATACTTTTCTTCATTATTAGGTTTAAAGTTAAAAATTATATCAGATTCTGTGGGAAAATAATGAGAAACCTGATTTCTTGACTTCTTCCTTGTAGTCTTTATCGTTTTTTTATGTTGAATGCACTACGAACTTGGGTTTTGTATTATTTATTTAGCTACAAAATCAAATTGGGAGTAACGAAATTATAGTTTTTATGGGCCACTTTTCTGTCCATGTCCGGCTTTTATTACTTACTTAAATACGATTAAGATTAAGTTCTAATAAGTCCACTCGATTCAGTGTGTTATCTTGTCATAAATCATGGTTCCATCACGGTCTATTTTATAAACGATTACTCATTCAGTTTAACAGATTAATATTAATTTATTATTTTAAAAGCTGTGACGATATAACCGACGGTTTCCTTTTTTATTCCGTAGTTTGAAATGAATGTAATTTAAATCCCAGTATAATGAGCAACATACTAAGCATTGTATTTTTCGAAGTACAAAAAAATAATTTATAAGTGCATAAAAAACAGCATTTTAAATAATTAATAAGCAAATAGACATTATACAGGTATGTTTGAGTAGACAATCGCTGCATGTGTCATATCCAAAATTAACCACACCTTAGACCATGAACATATTTTCCTTGATAGAATGATTGAATATACATGCAATTACAATTTTACAAATTTTAGTTAGAAATATTACATTTTTGGACATTTTAAATAAAAATAACAACACCTTAACAATAATTTAAGAATGTCATTCGTCCCTTAGATTTCAACACTGTCAGATTTTACTATTAATATAGTGATGGGCCTAGTGCAGTGAATGTAAACAAGTAGTATGTTCGTAGTTGTTGCCGGTAATTTAAAAAAATATTTGAGGTTTCCCCCTCAAATATCTCAAGATGTTGTATTACTATGTTGTATTAAGTGTTTAAATTTTTACTTTTCTACGATTCAATAGTATGAATAAACGTTACTACGCGTACTTTACCTTAAAACAAAAACATTTGTGTTCAAAAGTGTTGTAATTAGGAGATGTTTCTCGTGATTGCTATTTTTTTATATTTTCAACCATACGCTTTAATTTACCAAGTTTTAGGCAGCGAAATAAAAGGTAAATCAATAAGAATTGCTTGGAATAATTTAATGTTCTGATAGGTTATTATTTGTGTTTGACAAATTAATCTCTTTTTATCCATTAATTGTATTCTGAATAACATAATTTAATTTGTAAAGGAGTTTATCATTTGTATATGCCATTTTCCCTCATAACTTAATTTACATTACCTTATATTGTGGATTGTTGATATCAGCTGTATGTATACCAGTCCTAGTCCAGGATAGCTCTTTAAATATTTCAGATTGTAACAGAGTAAGCGATTTTCACTTTATAATTTGAATAAGAAGCAGTAAACTATTATAATTTATTTTATAAAGACTATGTTTATATTTACATTTGTGCACACTCTTATGACTATTGCTTCCCAATGATACCAAACATGAAAATATTATATCTCTCTATCTTAAAATTAATTAGAATTGTATATTAATTGACACATTATAATTTTTTTATTGTTAATTCAATGAATTAGCTGATAATTCAAGATACTTATTCCAATAATATAAGTATCCATTTATTTTAATTTGATGACTTTATTCAAGAAATATTATTTGTTTCTAATCAGTTTTGTGTTATCATATCTAGGTAGACTCAGTCATTCCTTCTTCTTGTTATTGACCTTTTTCTACATATATACATTGTGAGATACCTTTCGATAGAGCTTGATCTGCAAACCCCATTCCTGTATCATCTGTTTTGTTTTTTTTTTGCACTTCAGACATTGTTTTACAAATAAATCTTTAAATTCTTTATCTAAGGTCTTCCTTGTTGTCTTTATTCCTCTCTGATAGCTTCATAGGTAAATATAGGATTTTTTGAAGTTTCGGACACATTCCTCTACTAGCTCCAGTAATCTTCTTCCTCGATTAATCTTATATCTAAGTTCATTTTAATTTTAATACTCTCACCAAGTTTAATTTATTTTCCTTGACACTCCCTAGGCTACTTATTAACATTGGTTGGATCTGTCTCTAATGTTTAGTCATTAAGGTTTGATATTCCCTTGCATTTTATTGCAAGAAATGTTTTTTTTCTATGCTACCTAGTGTTGTGAAAAAGAAGGATGTTGTCCTCAAAGTTTGAGGACACAAACTCTGCATTAGACTATGGGTGCAGCAGACCTATACCATCCCTTATTAATCTATGAAAACCTCTTTAATAACAATAAGTATGTTCTATACAGTTGGTTGTATGTATGTTAATTATAGTATAGATACTATCTTAGGCTGTTTCATTAGATTTAACTTATGAATAATTTTTGTTAATGCTTTTTTAACTGTACATTTAGTTTAAAGTTGATGAAATTCATAGATAATCTTCATCCTTAGCTGATATGGAAGAGTGAATAAAATTCTGTTAGTTAGATTAGAATGGTATTCATTCAAATTTGAAAACAAAAATAGTGCAATAAGGTACTAATATTAACCGTAGAACTTTATTTTGATGATATGAAACATTTATAAGATTTTTAACCAAATAGCAACAATTTATTTATATAATAATTTAATAATTTGTATTTTTACAGTTTCAAACAAACCTGCTAATTTAACAATAGGAAATGTTACTAACACAACAATTGCTCTAAGCTGGAATAGACCAGAAAGACCTTCTGGTGAAATACTCGGTTATCAACTTTTTTACGCTTACGAAAGTAATCCTGCTTCCAAGTCTGTAAATGTAACATACGCCAAAGTGCATTATACTCTCTCAAATCTGAGTAAGTTTTTTATTATTCAATTATATTTAGTTTATTATTTGATAGATTTATGATTTATGTATCCACTTATCTTTATATCAAGTAGATAGTGGAAGTATTTTGGTTGTGAACAATTTTAAATCCTAATTTTATCAAAATTAGAATTCTCAAGGTTTCAATAACCCAATAAGTATGTGAAAAGCCTAGCTAAAAAACAAAATAAACAGTTGCATGAAATTGAAATTAGCTCTTTAGAATATATAGAAGAAAGAAAATAAACTTTATTTACATTTTTACATATTGACAAACAATTTATAAATGATTTCGGATGAGACATCCTTACAATCATCAAATGTTTGGTTCATTTGGTAGTTATAATCTAATTATCTAATCTATAATTAGTGGTAAAATTAAATTGATATTAACTATGGTAGTAGGAAAAACTAAATAAAAAACCTACATATAAAAAAAACAAAAAAAAACAGATAACACAATTGATAATATAAAATTAGAAATTAAGATAAACTAGTTTAAGTTAGCAACACATGTTTAGTTCTTTTATGAGTGTAGCGTTTTAGAGATGCTTTATTATAGTTACCGATTTCCTTTATTAAAGGATTTTTGGAGACTGGTGTTTTACTGAAGTAAGAAGCTGTTTGAGTATGGACAAAATGTTTAATTGTTGGAAGCTGTAAGTCCTGGAGCATAGATGATATTTTAGTGTAGCGGGGGTAGTTGTTAATTATCCGCATTGATAGATTTTGAATTCTTTCAAGTTTTTGGTAGTTAGTCAAGCAGGTTGAGCTCCAGACTGGCGAGGCGTTTGTGATTAACGGGCGAATAACTGATTTGTATATTATTAATTTGTTATGAGAGCTCAAATGGGATTTTTTGTTGAAGTATGGGAACATTTTAAATATTAATTTTTTGGCTTTATCGATTTTTCTATTGATATGGTCTGTGAATGTAAGAGATTTGTCTAGTGTTATGCCTAGGTACTGTACGGATTTTGACCAAGGGATGAGAGCCGAATTTATCTTGATTTGGTGGTTGATTTGTGGGCGACGTTTAGTGAAAAGAATTGCTTCGGATTTGGTGGGATTAATTTTCAATTTCCATTTTATGCAATATTTGTGAAATTTTTTAAAATATTGTTGAAGGCGATTCACTATTGTATCGATGCGATATGATGAGGTATACAATGCTGTATCATCAGCGTATAATGACCTCGTCACAAATGGATGGGCTGGTAAGTCAGAAATGAATAAATTAAATAGGATTGGAGATAGGCAAGAGCCTTGAGGAAGACCCGCTGAGATGGGGAGGATGTCGGAAGTAGATGTGCCAACTTGAACATAAAACTGTCTATTTGTTAAATAGGAGTGTATGATGTGAATCAGGTATGGTGGGAAGTTGAATGAGATTAATTTGTATATGAGCCCGGAGTGCCAAATGGTATCAAATGCTTTTTCGAGGTCTAGAAGGAGCATGCCGGTATGTTTGCGTTCGTTAAAGGCTTTTGTGATGAAGTCAGTAAGTCGTGCTAATTGGTCAATAGTGCAGTGGTGATTTCTAAAACCAAATTGTTTATCTATTAGGA
The DNA here is from genome assembly GCA_023052935.1 of Piezodorus guildinii. Classification (NCBI taxonomy): domain Eukaryota; kingdom Metazoa; phylum Arthropoda; class Insecta; order Hemiptera; family Pentatomidae; genus Piezodorus; species Piezodorus guildinii. The sequence goes on from CM041295.1 coordinate 50,020,046, forward strand.
GGTTCTTTACTCTAATGTGCTTGTTAATTCTTTTGAGAATTAGTTTCTCCAGAATTTTAGAAAGTATATTTAGTAGACTTATAGGTCTGTAGTTCGAAACATTACTATGGTCTTTATTCGGTTTTTTCATTACTATAGTTTTGGAAGTTTTCCAGATGATAGGAAAGTAGCTATATCTCAATGTGCAATTAAATACTTTAGTTAAAAAATAAATCGATTTTCGGCTTAGATTTTTAATAACTAAGGAGGGGATGCTGTCATCACCTGGGGCTTTTTTTGGTTTCAATTCTTTAATGATATTTGCGATTTCTTTCGGAGAGATGGAAGAGAAATTAACAATAAAAGGTGATTTTAAATAATCGCGGACGGATTTTAGAATTTTACGGTTGTGGTGATTTGAACCAAGGAGAGAGGTGATTGAATGAGTTGTCTGGAAATGCTTGACTAATAGCTGAGCTTTTTCCCTGTCCAGATATGCGTAGCCGTCGTTATTTTTTAAAGGTGGAATTTTCGGGGACTGCTTAGTTAAATTTTTGTGAATTTTCCACATGTTATTGTCCCCTGGCTGACAAGATTTCAAAACCGTAGCCCAGTTTTCGTTTTTCCAGTCATGGAGACGTTTTTTAATGTAACTGTTTAGTTTATTATAGACTAATTTGGTTTTTGGAATTTTGTTACGCTGGAAATATCTTTTTAATCTATTTTTTAAATATATTAATGCTCTGAGTCGATATGGTAAATTATTATGACAATACGGGTGGTAATATTGTTGTGGAATGGATAAGGACATGGATAATTTTATATGTTCATAAAAAGCGATTAGTGTGGTATCGATTTCTTTCGAATTATTTATGGTTGGGTTTATATTGATTCGGGAATCTAGCTCTTTCCTGAACTTTGGCCAGTCAGCGTCTTTGAGCGAAAATTTGAGTATTTTGGAAATTTTTGGTAAAGGAGATTGTATACGAAAAATCACGGGATTGTGGTCCGAATTTAAACATGGTAAAGCAATAAGAGGTGATAAGTTGTAAATATTTTTTGTAAGAGCCAAATCGATGATGCTAGGTTTGTAATTACGTTGAGTCGGTATATGGGTTGGTTCAGACGGACTGTGTAATTGAATATGGTTTTTTACGATAAAATTTAGAATTAATTTACCGTTTTTATTTGTTCTGTTACAGTTCCACTGTGTGTGTTTGGCGTTTAGATCGCCAAAAATGATAACTTGTTTATTTAAATTAAATAGTTTACTAATATCTGGGATATTTATTTTATTTGGTGGGATATATACAGATATTACAGTGGTTGACTTGTTGTTAATAATTGTATTAATAGCGACGGCTTCGGTAAACATTAAGTCAGGAACGTGTATAAAATGATGCTGAATATCGGACCGCACTAAAAGCATGACCCCCCCTCCAGCTCTACTACGGTCACGTCTGTAAATGACATATCCCGGAAGAGAGAAACGATCAGTTTCAGAAAGACGTGTTTCACAAACAGAGACTAAATGGGTAGAATATATATATGTTAGGGATCTTATAGCAATATTTTGGCTAAAATTCACTAAACTGTAGTGCCATTCTAGATCATCGATTTTACATTGTTTAGTTTAAATTTTCTTGAGAATGACATAACTCCGATAAAACTTGCCTGGTCTGCTGATGGGGAAACATGATTGAAGAATCGTCCACTTCAAAGGCATTAGACAAGTTGATGTCCTGCCTTGTTAGCTATTCAATATGGCCTTTAAAAAAGCCATACAAGGCTCCGCCTTCAGACTAGGGTATCTATATTCAATCCCATCTACCAGCTGAAGGCATATGCTAACGACATTGATATCTGATGACGGAGAGGAAGTCTGTAGCTTTCGTTGCTCAGTGGCAACTGACTGCAATAATCAACAACTGACAGCTTGCCATCAGAAAATTGATGTATCATTGAGTTTTAGTGGCAAACTAATAATAATTGGATTACTGAGAAAACTCAATGAAAAATTGTATTACAAAAAAGAAGAGATCATTTCCTTTTAGTTTTAAATATATCTAATTTTGTGATAGTTAAATTATCTATTAAAAAAAAAAAAAAAAAAAAAGTTTTCAGAAAGATATGATCTATCCTTAAACAGTGAAACTTTGATGAAATAATAATTTTATTTCTGAAAGTAGGTTTATGCAACCTAATACCCACCAGACTACTCCCACCTTAATGCTGTCTTATTAACAGTACCCTCTGTTCTACACATTTGTTTCTTGGTTTAGTATTATTATTATAACATGCTTCTTGATAATTTTTGAAAAATTTCTGATTATATTGCTCAACCCTTAAGTGTGTAAGCAATGTATCTTTAACTTACACTTTTATATCTGTGTGTATATTATATATATATATATATATATATATATTATATATATTCAATCTCATTAGTAATTTTAATGTTTTGTTTTTCAGAGCCATTCACAGAGTATAAGATTTGGGTTGAAAGTTCAGTAATGGGTGATGGTGATAATGATAGTGATAGCTCAGAAGCTTTAAAACAATTTACCGATGTCAGTGGACCTGGACCCCCAAGAATAACAAATGTCACTTGTCTTCATCAAGCTGTGTTCATTCAGTGGCAAAGACCAATTGAATTTTTTAACACAATTGATTTGTATACCATTTATTATAAAAGCACAAATAGTGAAAACTACAATGAAATTAAAGTTAATTCTAATTCTTCCAATGATGTTTTAAATCAGGTATTTATAGAAATTACAATATTTTGACATAATTATATTTTGTTTTGTGCTTTTATTAACATTACTAATAAATATATTTTTAGTTGATAGATATATGATTTCTTAATTTAAAAGAATGTTGTTTTAGATTGTAGATAACCTAACTGACAACACAGAATATGAGATAAGAGTTAGTGGTGCATCTCGCAGTGTTTTAAAACCTAATAAGTTTATGGAAGGAGTTTGTTCTGAACCAAAAAGGATAAAAATTAAGTCTGATTGTGATCAACCTGACCTGTTTGAAGGAACTAACAAATATCTTAATGTTGTTTTAATAATTGTTATTGTATTTGCTTCATTTGCACTTTTTCTCACAATATGTGTTGTGGCAATTTGGAGGTGAGTGCTTATTATTGTATTTTTTTTTGTTACTATTTACAAATATAGAGCTAAAATAATTTTTTAAATAATGTTTTTTGTTTCCTACTTTTTGGCTTCTGCTAAGCATATATTACTTTATTTGTCATCAGATTATTCTGTGTCATCATTTTTAATTAGAGTCATCTATAATCTAATTCATTTTCAATAATTTATCTTATCCTAATGTTTATGATATTTCCCTGGTTAATCAAAATAGTTCTCATTCATTTTTATTTTCAACTGTTTTTAATTATAAGCTTATCATGTGCTCTACTTGATAAATTTCTTTGTTTCCAGGCACTGTTTTCATGCGGCCTACTATTATCTTGAGGAAAGTAGGCAAGTTGTGACTGCACCTGCTTTTGATTGGGATGCAAGAAATGAACAATATCCTCCAGTAACTGTAAAGATTTTGCTAGACATGTTGCTTCATTGCATGCTGATGGAGATATAGGTTTTAGTAAAGAATATGATTCCATCCAGTGTGCATCTCTTCATGACCAGTTTTCATCAGATGTTTCCACCCACCCTGAAAATAAGCTGAAAAATAGATATTTAAATATTTTAGCATGTGAGTAAAGGAAGATCTTCATTTATATTGTTCTTAAAGTACATATAATAATAATAATAATAAATTTTGAACAGATGACCATAGCCGTGTGAGGCTTATGGCTGGACCTAGCCAAAATCGTTGGGTTGATTACATCAATGCTAATTATATAGATGGCTTTGAGAAAATCAATGCTTATATTGGCACACAGGGTCCGTTGCCCAATACATTTGATTGTTTTTGGAGAATGATTTGGGAACAAGGAGTATCTGTAATAGTAATGATCACAAATCTAGTTGAACGGGGTAGGGTATGTATCCAAATATCATTTCACTCACAAAACAGATTGTGGTTTCTTAATGTGCTGTCATTTTATTTGCGGTAGATATGCATGTGTTGACTAAAAAGTAAATTACGTATTCTTTCATTATGTAGCAGCATTATTTAGTTGGCTTTCGACATGATTTCAGTATAACACGCATGCTGATTTTTACATCAGAAACATATGGTTCATTTACTGCATTCCAAGCGCTTTCTCTTGCTCAGTAATTTTGCCATCTTGCTGTTTGATGAATGAAAATAATCTCACTTTTGTTTATGCATATCTTATTTATTTTCAGTTGAAATCAGTAGCAGCCTGGATTACTTTTCTAGTTTTAATATTTCTGTGAATATCTCTTAATTGAAATTCAGATCTTGAATCCATTTGTTTTATTTTCTGAAGTTTCATCAATACAATCAGAAAGTCTAAAGGAAACTGTGTCCTTAAAGCTATAATTTTAGTTCAGCATGATTCTGTATTGAAACATTTCTTTTAATAGTGTTTTTGCTATTAATTATGTAATTAATCAGTTTATTTTTTGGAACAATATTTATTTTTTGTCTTCCTTTTGCATAATTCTTTTTCCATTTTTTTTTTTAACTTTCTTGGCAGCATTCAATATCGATTATTGTGCTTATTATGCTTCCTACTGCTTTGAATTATTAAATTTTACTTAATATTTTTACTTCATTCTTTAAATTGCTCATATTTATTATTATGTGTTCGACCTTTCATAGTTTATATTGATGGGATTCTTTTGGTCTTAATAATTTCTCCTTTCTCCCTCTCCCTTTTTTTTAACATGTCAAAAGTGATATCCTGTAATGACATTAATGACTGACAGTCTATGAAAATATTTCAATATTTATTTTCTGATGGTATATATTTGAAGTCATTGATTAACTTTTTTTTTTTTAATTATGTTATTTGAAATAATTATGAAGGGAGCAGCGTGGTCTAGTGGATGGAGCGCTACTCTGCTGTGCGCCGGGTACTGGGTTCAAATCCCGGCTGTGGCAGAATATTATTTATTCTGTTAATTTAGTGGGGGGGGGGGCAACCCTAGGCTATAAAGACCCTCCTGGGGCAGGCCCAACCTCTATAAAGTGGATGCCCAAAATAATTGGGGAAAAACTTGGCGGCTGAGCGTGATTAAGGCCTAATCACCTCATTGCACTGCCGTTGGCCTAGAAACAGTACAAATCTCTATATGTACTGAGCCCAAGACCCTTCATAGGTTGTAGTTGTACAGGTTTTTTTTTTTTTTTTTTTTTTTTTTTTTATGTTATTTTAAATAAATTTTATATCTGAGAAAATTTATACTGCTATTTTCTAAATTCAATCCTAATGTTAAATATCTCCTATTTAGTTTGTGTTTCATAATTTAAAATATCTTTATTTTAAATCGTTCTAATATTTCTAGATTAATTGACTTGAAATATTGATAATTTCTGGCAAGTATTTGTATTTTAAATTTTTCATTTTTGTATTAGTAGACCTAAGAAAAGTGAGTCTCTAAAAATGTTTGTTTAATATATTGAGTAGAAAAATTACTTTCGGTATGTACCACTAAATACAAACAAATTTACCTTTTAAGTTTTTTTATAAAGATTAAGTTATGGCCATGTATTATGCTATAATTAAATCTACAATTGCACTCATTGGTAATTAAATTTTGAATTAAAATATATCATTGGAGATCGAACACTGTTTGCAATGTAATATTTGTTACAAATTAAATTTGCATTATTCAAGTTGGTATTGTACATTTGATATCTACAACATTAATGTTCTTTCATTTTTAAGTATAGAATTGCTGTTTCAGTGTTTTTTATTATATCTATATTAGAAGTAATAATTTCTCAATGCCGTAATGTAAATCAAATTACAAATGAATGTTATTAGTATATTCATGGTAGGCTGTGTATGATGCTGAAACATTATCTAAATAAAGAAATTTACAGTCAACAAGTGTGTTGGGATTTGATTGTATTGGGTTGTTTCACATGAAATGTCCGTTTTTATAGTTTCTGAAATACATAAAGGATTTTGCAGGTCTCTGTTGTTTTCTTCCGAATGTTTACATATTTAAAGTAAACAGTTACTAATCCTCTACCTTTGTATTATAAACATTAGCTTCCCAATCAATTACTCACTTTTTAGTATCCCTTCAAATATAAACATGGAAACACGCTATTTTTGAGTAATATTTTTGTACGAGTTTAAACTCGGCCATTCAGCAACTGAGGCCGCTAGAAATATTTGCAAGGCATTTGGGGAAGGGAGTGTTAATGAACGAACCATTCGCCGTTGGTTTGCTAAGTTTTCAGCTGGGGATACCGACTTGGAAAACTTGCCCCGAGGAAGACCTCCGTCCGTAGTAGACAACGATGTCCTCAAACATATAGTAGAAGGAATCCCCTACCAAACAGTTAATGGACTCTCAGCACAACTAAATGCAAGTGCATCTACCATTTCCAGACATTTAAAGTGTATTGAGAAAGTAAAAAAGCTCGATACATGGTACCTCAAGATCTCACTGAGCGGCAGCAAGGCCCCATGTTTCAAAACATACCGTGCAAAAATTGAAAGAACTGGGCTACGAAGTTCTTCCGCACCCACCATATTCTCCCGACTTGTCTCCAACAGATTACCACCTGTTCAGGAATTTAGACAACTTCGTCAAAGGAAAACTTTTTGAAAATGATGATCAAGTGAAAAGTGCGTTTTCAGATATTGTTTTACTTCAAAGCTCAGAGTTTTTCAGTTCGGGGATAAAAAAGTTGGTGTCACGTTGGGAAAAATGTGTAGAAAAAGAAGGTAAATATTCGAATAAAATTATCTTGTTTTCATATCGTATTTAATGAAAATCCTTTACCTTGAAAATGGACATTTCATGTGACACAACCCAATACATACCCAGTGTAATATAATTTAATAATTGACAGTAGGCCAAGTTAAGGAATTACTTAATCCAACATAGTCACTACATTTCTTCTAACACTGTTGGTTGGGTCTAAGTTTTTCTCTTGAATGTAAATTTTATCTTTTTTTAATCCCCCCCCCTTCAATATTAAAAAAAAGTAAAACAACATTTGTAATTAGGTAACCATGTAAGAACTACTTTTGTGTTAAACAAAAAAAATTGTTCATTTTATTTATGTGAATATCTAATAAAATGATTTAAAATATTTGTCATTGTATGTAAGAAATTTTATATACAATCTTACATTTTCATGTAAATGATGATGTATTTATTTATGATTTTGATGATGTAATACGTCCTATACTCCTAATTTTTTTTCAATATCAACTACTCAAAACCTTACAAAATTAAGTTAGATAAACTTCTGGATATACATTACAAATTTATCCTGTAAATATAATAAAATGAAGGCAAATGTGTTTATAACTGCAGGGCATTTATGCCATTGTTTTCTTTTCTTACTTCATTGTTAATTTGCATTTGGTCAAAAATATGTCTTGTATTGATACTAAATAACTATCATGGTGCTACAACTCGGTGACGAGTCTTGGCCTCCTCCACCAAATTCCTCCTGTCAACTCTGCACTGAGCGGCCATCATCCAGTTCCCGACTCCTAGGACATCTCTTGAATCTTTTGCTACACCGCCTGACCATCTCATTTTTGGTCTTCTCTTCTACTAATGCCGTAGAGAGGTTCTGCAGAATCTTCTTAGGGATCGCTCCATTCTCCATCCTTGCCACGTGGCCAGCCCATCTAAGTCTTCCAAGCTTCATCCTCAGAACAACATCTTGCTCATTAAAAATTGTGTAAATTTTAGCATTTTTCCACCTTCTCCAGTTTCCATCGATCTGTACTCCTCCAAATATTCTTCGAAGAATTTTTCTCTCTAAGATTCGGAGGTCTTGTTCAATTATTTTTGCTGTCCATGTTTCCAATGCGTACAGCAAGACTGGGCAGATTAATGCTTTGTAGAGATATAGCTTGTACTGCCAGGATAGAAGGCGGGAGATGAATTCCTTGTGAACAGCGAAATAACACTTATCAGCCACCAATATTCTTTTCTTGGCTTCAACCTCAGGTGCGTTGTCTTGTGTTACCAGTGATCCCAGATACTTAAACTGCATTACTTTTTCATAGTTAAAGGCGCCAATATTGATGGTCTTGCAAGGTCGAGGGATTTCTCCCGAGGCCATATATTTACTTTTGCCTTCATTCACTTCTAACCCAAGTGCTCTGGCGGCCTCTAACAAAGCTAAAAATCCCTCTCTGACAGAATGCAACGACCACCCCACTATGTCCTCATCATCCGCGGAGGCCAATAGCTGTACAATCTGATTGTAGCTGGTCCCATTAGTCGGCAATCTAGAATCTCTCACTGCTTTCCCAGTGCCAAGTGAAGAGGAGGCATGCTAACCGTGGCGAACTCTTTTGTTGAAGGAAACTCTTCTGTCCTGTGACCACCAACCTGATCGGTACACTTTGCATCTCTCATGGTCAGCTCTACCAGTCATACCAGGTTATCTGGGATCTTGTATTGATACAGTTTCACATTTAATTTTAGTAATAGCTATACAAAAGTTTTTTGGGGGTTTTTTTTTGTTCAGTGAATAAATTCAGGATCTAAAACCTTTTTATTGAATAGTCCCCAATTGTCTTATATATTTGAGATTTATTTTTCCCTTGTGCTAGTAGAATTACTACTCTATCCTTCCTGAGTTGTCTTTGTAGCTGTTAAATTTTAGTGGTTGTAGGTGGCATTTCATTATGACTAGCCCAACATTGGTAAAAATAAATTTATTGTTACATTACTTATGTTTAAGATCCATGGATTAAATAATGATTAGTTAGATGCTTTGTTCTTCTTCTGTTGATAAATAGTGCTTTATATTGATTTTTAAATTCTATTGGTGCATTCAAATTATTAAATCCATGCATGTAAATGTATAATTGATCTGTTTTCAGTTCATTTTTCTTTAAATATATATTTTTGTATTAACTAATTCTATGCTAGCTATGAGTCTGATTTATTTCTTTTCTTTTTTTTTTTTTTTTTTTTTTTTTTATTCTTTTCTTTAGTTTGATCTATAATTCTATGACATTATGTTGACTTTTTAAATCTGGCTGTCCCACAACTATTTTTTTTGTATGTGTGTTAAATAGTGTATTTATTTATTTAAACTACCAAATGCTGAATTGAGTCATTTAACATGATAATTGACTTCTGCAATGTTTAAATGTATATTTGCCACAAGATCTTAATGTCTACTAGTATTCCACTTACTCAGCATTCCATTCTAATAAAACAAATGTATTAAAGGTTCCTTCAATAATCTATGGCATTGATTATCAGAAACCTGGTGTTAAAAAAAAAAAGTCTCTAGAAAGTGCAGATACATTATCAGCCACCGAGTATGTGAAAGCACGTAAATTAAAACAAATAAAGTTTTATATTAAAGCTAGTTAGGGATGTGATTATTGTAGAAACAACACAGTTAAATGAAGAAACTTATTTGAGTTTGTTGTTTCTTCAATGAATGCCTTCCTCACTAATTTCTCCAATAATTTGTCCTACTGTTAACTAAACTTTTGTTGTTACAAACCAGGTGTTTTTTGTTCTGCATACTCCGTAGGGCTGGTAAGCTTTAGAAATGAACAGAAGGACTAGATTAGGAAATAGCTGGATGAATAAAGAATATTGATTTAAATAGGATGCCTCAAGTGCCAAAGAGATCACCACTGCTTCACTGTAAGCAGTACATAGGGTATTCTATAGACCATCACAGAAAGGAAGCTGCTAAACAACAGTTTTAACCTTCTGACTTAATAACCAGTGGATAAAATTTGCATTAGAGGGTATCAGCCACCTACCATGGTGGAGGATGAAATGTAAGTTGGGGAAAATTAGATATTCACCTGACAGATATCGGTTTAGGATGAGTGTAGATCTAGAGTGACAATAAAAAATCAAGAGTAAGTTGGTGTAGTGCACAGAGATATAGGTAGGCGCAGCTCAGAAGGGACTGAGAGTAGAACTTTGTTATGATGGCAGATGTTTGAAGTATTAATATCACTATGTTTATAGTAGAGTTTTTTCTTTCAACGATTATTTTTAGCTTTCATCATTATACCTACTACCATATATGTTTTATAATAAATATTAAATGACCTATATTATATAATATGGAAATAAATATGATATTTAAAGATCTGAAGATGAGGCATAAGAAGTACCTCGAAACGTAATGTTTTAATAATCATAGTTTATATATGTTATGATAAATAAATATATAAATAAAATAGAAGAACTGTTCCGAATAATATATTCATAATATATTATAATTGTAATAGAAGTTGCTTGAGACTGTTGTCAGTGAAGAGAAACATGCATGTAGAAAAAATACATAAAATCTTAAATTAAATGAACTTGTCCTAGGATTAATGAGTAATGCTGTAATGGCAAATATTTGGCTAATTATTTGTTAACTTGAATCTATAACTTCATTACTTGTGGTTAAAAGTTGACATTTACATTTTAAAAAATAGAAATTTTTTCAACATTTGTCAAAATGTTAAATTATATGCTTGTCTTGTCATTGTCACTACTTTTTTATTGAATTAAAACATTATAATTCCATAGATTCCAGGGGAGCCCTGGCTGAGTGGTTAGCGCGCTAGCCTGCCATGCTGAAGTTGTGAGCTCGAATCCCAGTCCCAGGAGGACTTTTTTCAAGCATACAAATAAATGGGGATTCACTCACTTCTCCCCCGGGTATGTGGGACCCGTCAGCTGATAGCCACCCACAAAAATAGGCGTAGCGAGTGATGATCCTACCCTATAAAAATGTCATCGAGTATCGCGGTGTGGAATATAAACCATTCCGCGCGGTCAAGGGCCTTCAAGGCCTGTCGCGCCAACCGAAAAAAAAAAAAATAATTCCATAGATTGTAAAAAAAAAATTAGAAATAATTTTTTTTTTTTTTACATTTTATTTTACTAGAATTGTTTGACTATTTATTGGAAATAATTGAGTATTTTGGTTATTATATTTTGTTGAATTTAGAGTCTTAACTGTATTTATTTCTTTTACCAGCGGAAATGCGACATGTACTGGCCTAAAGAAGGAACTGAAACTTATGGCCATATTCAAGTTAAGTTAATTAAAGAAGATGTTTTGGCCATGTACACTGTCAGAACTATGAAAATTTTACATTTAAAGGTATAACAAAGTTTATTAACTTGACTTTAAAATACTCCATGTAATTGTAATTTATCTTAATCTAATTGTGTCTTTTTAGGCTAAAAGGAAAAAGTATTCAACTGGAGAAAGACTTCTTCATCAGTTTCACTATACCAACTGGCATGATCATGGAACACCTGATCATCCATTGCCTATTCTCAGTTTTGTTAGTAAATCATCTGCTGCAAATGAAGGAAATTCGGGTCCAATTGTGGTTCATTGCAGGTTTGTTTATTATCATGTTAAAATATTAATAGTAATGTAGCTTAAAATTAGTGTATTGTTATTTTTAATTAGCCTTTTGAGAATCAATAGAAGAAAACATACTAGTTCATTAAGTATGTTCTACTACTCAATGATAATTAGAAATTAATTCATTTATATTTATAGATTAGCTCTTGAATTGTTAAGGGTTAATAAACATTTCTTTGTATTTATTATTGTGTTTATTCTCTTACCTGCCTGAATATAATTATACATTTATATTAAATTTTACTATCAAATACATTTTTATTGAAGCAGTAATCAGATTATCCATTTTTTTACTAAATTATTTTTAATTTTGTTATTAATTCATTGGATGTAAAAATTTTGGATTTTACATGTATTGGGTTGTTTCACATGAAATGTCCGTTTTTATAGTTTCTGAAATGCATTAAGGATTTTGCAGGTCTCTGTTGTTTTCTTCCAAATGTTTACATATTTAAAGTAAACAGTTACTAATCCTCTACCTTTGTATTATAAACATTAGCTTCCCAATCAATTACCCACTTTTTAGTATACCTCCAAATATAAACATGGAAACACGCGATTTTCGAGTAATATTTTTGTTCGAGTTTAAACTCGGCCATTCAGCAGCTGAGGCTGCTAGAAATATTTGCAAGGCATTTGGGGAAGGGAATGTTAATGAACGGACCATTCGCCGTTGGTTTGCTAAGTTTTCAGCTGGGGATACCGACTTGGAAATCTTGCCCCGAGGATACCTCTGTCCGTAATAGACAACGATGTCCTCAAACATACAGTAGAAGGAAACCCCTACCAAACAGTTAAAGGACTCTCAGCACAACTAAATGCAAGTGCATCTACCGTTTCCAGACATTTAAAGTGTATTGGAAAAGAAAAAAAGCTCGATACATGGGTACCTCATGATCTCACTGAGCGGTAGCAATTGAAACACCTTGAGACCTGCGTTTCTTTGCTTGCAAGGCAAAAATCCGAGCCTTTCCTTGAAAGAATAATTACCTGCGATGAAAAATGGATCACATATGACAATCAGCATCGGTAAGGGCAGTGATTGAACTGAAAAAATGATGGTTACAGTATGGTGGTCCGTGGCTGGGATAATTCATTATTCCTTTTTACCTAGAGGTGAAACTATTATCTCTACAACGTACTGCAATAAAATTGACCAAATGCACACAAAATTATTAAAAAACAACCTGGATTGGTTAATCGGAAGGGTCCTATACTCTTCACGACGCTAGACCCCATGTTTCAAAACATACCGTGCAAAAATTGAAAGAACTTGGCTACGAAGTTCTTCCGCACCCACCATATTCTCCCGACTTGCCTCCAACAGATTACCATCTGTTCAGGAATTTAGACAACTTCGTTAAAGTAGAAGTAAATACTTTGAATAAAATTATCTTGTTTTCATATCGTATTTTTAATAAAAATCCTTCACCTTGAAAACGGACATTTCATGTGACACAACCCAATATTTAGCTTTATTTTTGGCTTATTAGTGATAATGAGCATTGTAGATATTTTTGAGAAGTATGTCCATTGTGGATTGATAAGTAATGCTGTGTGGAAAGCAACCCATAATAGTTGGGCAGCAGTGCTATTAAATAAACCACTTCTTCCCTGCATTTATGAATATATAAATAATATTGAATTTTTTAGTGCTGGAGTTGGAAGAACTGGAACCTACATTGTCTTAGATGCAATGTTAAAGCAAATAAGATCTAAAAAAGAAGTTAATATATATGGTTACTTGAGATACATAAGGAATCAACGTAATCATTTAGTCCAAACAGAGGAACAGTATATTTTTATCCATGATGCTATTTTAGAAGCTATCACATTTGCAGAAAATACATTAGGAACTGAATGTCTTCAATATATTCTTCAGCCAAATGTGGATACTAATTCAGAGTATTGGATGCAGTTTGAAGCCAACTATCAGGTAATATATGCATTATTACTTAAAGTATTTCTGAATATTTATTTGCTTCATCACACCATTTTTTTTTACTACAAAGTCCCATTTTTCATTTAACCTATATATCACTAATAGGTAGGTCTTATCTCTTGTTGAAAGTATTAGAAGTTGTTGAACTAAACCTATTCTTATCACTTTATGGAGTGTACACACTCATGCCAATTGTTGGTAAATCAAGATGTCGAGGGAGTAATTTACCTTGGCTTTACTTGAGTAATGATGTTAAGGAATTGCACTAAAGTGAAAATAGAGGACATTTATTTATTTTTTTTTTAATGTGATTATAGTGATGATGTAGTTATTTTTGACTGTTGAGATTATATGATGGAGAAGTTGGTTGGGGAGTGCTGTCATCAAGAAATCACACTAATAAATTAATTTATTTTTATTTATAAATACAAAATAAAATAAGTTTGCCCTAAAAATACTAATTTTCCTAAGTTTGCAAGCATGTGTATACTTGTTCAGTTTTATCAATTTTTTTTTTTTTTTTTTTTTTTTTTTTTTTGTATGTATATTTTTCTTTTCGTACCATTAAGTTCCTTTTAGGTAGTACAATCAAAGTTCTTTGTATTAATATAAAATCCATCAGTTATTTCAATACCTCTTTAATATGATTTTTTTTTCTCAATGTAGATGGTCACAGCTTTTGAAGCCAAAGATTATAACCACATTTCTGCCAACAAACTTTGCAATCAAACAAAGAATCGCTCCCAAGAATTTGTTCCTTTAGAAAACTCACGTGTTCATTTAACTCCCAAGCCTGGTATTGAAGGAAGTGACTACATTAATGCATCTTGGATTTTAGGTAATTATAATCTTGATATAAAGATTTTGAAAAATTTACGTTTATATTACCTTTGTAATCTAGTTCTATTTAACCTGTCGATTTTATTTGATCATAATCATGATATTGTGCAAAATATTTATACTTTATGATAGTGTGGGTATTTTCAGTCATTTATTGTTATAATAATAATAACAATTATTCAAATTCATTGAAGCAATAAAAGTAATCATGCTTCAAGCATTGGTCAATGGATTAACCCCTGAGTCCTTAGGTAACTCAAATATTTTATATATATAATATATATATAATTTTTTTTTTTTTTTCTGTGGCACGACAGGCCGTGTAGGCCCTGGGCCTCGCGAGTGTAATCTCCTGGGAGGTCACACTCACGTTTCGTGATGCATTTTCTATTGTAGGGTCATCACTCCCTATGCCTAATTTTGTGAGTGGCCACCATTTGGCTGACGGGTCTCACATACCCGGGGGAGAGTCTGTGAGTAAATCCCCATTTAATTACATTCTTATAAAAGCCCCGTTGGGACTGGGATTCGAACTCACAACTTTAGCATGAGAGACTAGTGCGCTAGCCACTCAACCACAGGCTCCCCAACATACATATACATATTTGCACAGCTCTATTTTAGGTATATGTCCACTGACACAAAATAAACAAAAAAGATCATATTAACATATATCTCTAACTCATTATTTTACAGATTTCATTAGACAGAATGTTATTATATGTATAAAGTTAAAGATTTATTATTTATTATTATTATTTTAACAACATTTAGCGTAACTGTTCAAAGGGACCTCCATTTTGTTTAATGCAACATTCAGCAAAACGAACCCATGCTTCTCTGGCTCTTGTATAGCATTAGGATGGTGCTTAATAGTTACTGTGGCTTCCATGATCCAATTTCTTAGCTCTTCTTGCATGCCAACTGGCCCAGAATGAACCATAGACTTCATTCAGCCCCACACAAAATAATCAAATGGCTTTAAATCAGGAGATAGTGGTGGCCATTTAACAGGTCCATTTCGACTAACCTATTGGTCTCCATAAGTTGCATTTAAATAATCATTAGAAAAATGAGGTGGAGCACCGTCATGCAGAAACTCGGCCATTGTTAACTGAGAATAAATTAAAAATGTTTGAGGACAAACCAAATGTTATAACAATAACATAACTAATTTAATGTAAACGATCTAAGACATTCTTTCTCTGATGTTACAGTTATTATTAATCCATAGGAATTAAGTCATTATTATAAACACAAAACAAAAAAATATATATATAAAAAAAAAAAAAAATAATATATATATATAATATATATAATATGAAATATTAAAAATAAATTTGTTCCGGCTTATCCTATGCACTGCAGCCTCCTCAACCAGGCTTATTTTGCACCATGCATTATCCTAGTAATACAGGCCCATTGCCTTGGTGAATCTGACGTAACTGTAGGTTTAATCAGTTCACACATCTTAGGATCTATAATACGGTTGCTGCCAAAATGGTAAAACCTTATCCAAGCACTCTCTGGACGACTACGTATCACATGATAGGCAGTTTCACCTTTCTTTTTGCAGAATCTGCAAGTCGGTTAGGCCACCAACTCCATGTTATGGATATGCTTATTAAGCTGTCTGTGTCCTGTAACCCTTCTCAGAGTTATCTTGTCCTTTGAAAGTAGTGTACAACTCTCTTTGCACGGTTCCTCCAAAAACATCTTAGAGTGGTGCTGCTTTTTAGTTTAGTCTTGCCAAATTTATTGCCAGAAGCCACCTTGATCAAATCTTTTGCATAGCTGAGGCTTATTCCACCCACAGATTCGTGTGTGGAGGGTAACTGAGCAGAACCCCTTCTGGCGAGGCTATCTCAGCTATCAGCTCTCTCATTGTCTAAAATTCTTAAGTGACCAGGGCACCCATTGAATTCAGACCTTATTCAGCAGGGAGAGTGTATTGTGATTTACACTCCTCCACTAATTTGGACCGAGTCATGAAGCTACCCAACACTCGGGTAGCAGCTTGACTAATGTTATGGACTAGCCTGTCTCTCATCCCTTCTGAAATCAGGGTTTGAGCACAGATATTTATAGCCATTACTTCAGCCTGAAAGACTGAAGTATGTTTACTTGAGAGAGATGTATATCCCCTCCCTGGGTTTATCCATTTTCCTGCCCCTGAACCTAATTCCGTCAGAGATCCATCTGTATAACAGTTGACTCCATTGCCTGTTTGAGCCATTCCTATTAATCCCTACACAGTAAAGTGTGTCTGTATATTTCCTTACCTCAAGATCAGAGTGCATGGCTAGCACCGAATCTTCATAAATCCTACTGAACAAGTTACCATGTCTCTGGTAGCGCAGGGAGTTAGATCTTGTTCCTAATTTAAAGAGCCTATAGGCTGTACTATGTGCTTGAGTTTTTACTGCTATGTGCTATGGTGTTAGGTTCAATAGAACTTCCATTCTAGCAGTCAGAGTAGTACTCATAGCTCCGGTTATCATAAGGCATGCTAATCTTTGCAGCTTTCCAAGCAGAAGCATGGATTTGCATTTAATTGACTTATGTCACCACACACAGTAGGGTATTAGACCATGGGCCTTATTGCTGTTTTATGTATTCAAAGGACTATCTTAGGTTTAAGGCCCCAGGTTCTTCTAATAGTCCCTTTGCAAGCATATAGACACTTAAGTGCCTTGGTGCAAGATTTATCAATGTTGCTGTTCCATTTTAATTTACTATCAAGAATAATTCCCTAGTGTTTAACTTCACTACAGATATTAATATCACTGCAGATATCCTAAACCTCACTTAGGCAGGTTGGTCTAATTGTTATATTTCTTCTGTTAGGGAAGATACAAAGATTAACTTTCGAGGGTTGATGCTAAGACCATTCTTTTGACACCAATCCCTCAGAAGTACCATTGTCATTTTAAGCAATTCTGAGATTGAAGAAACTTGCCTTCAATTAGCACAGCAATATCATCAGCCTAACCCCTCACCATCTGATGCTACAGAAAGGTCTCTTACCTCATCTAGGAGCATCCCTAAGAACTCCTAGTTTCTACATCATCTTGCTGCAACCCAGGAGGCGGCGGGTCCATTTGAGTCCCCGCCCGGCCATGCGAGGATGATGAAGAATCCTCTACGGCCATCATCTCCAACAGCTCCTCTGCCTCTACCTCCTCGCTATCTGAAAATTTTTGTATTAGTTTGGACTTACTTGTTTGTTGTACTAGTATGGGGGTGAATATACTGCAGGTACAACCTCCCCTTCCTGCAGGGAGCAAGGTCAATGGGGTGCATCAGGTGCCGATCGATTTAAGACAGTGTATCTTTATACATTCCCTCCCCCTCCCATTCAGCCTCAGCTCGAGCACCCTCCACCTGGCTTGGGTGTCTTAAGAGGGTCATCACCAAGGTGACCGACCCCCGCCTCTGTCGTCCATGAGTCCCATTGGGTTACCTAAGGAGGTGACAATAGGCATTGGTAGGAATAGAGAGGGTTGGAAGTTTACCAAGCAGTGGGTAGGGCACTTTGGCTTGGTAAATTCACAAAGAGTGGAGGAGAGACGCCCATACTTGTCTCTCTCTCTAGCCCTCCTGTTGCCCTACCATTTGCTCCCCAAGATATACCTTACAGCCTAGATGGCAAAAAGAAGAGGCTGAAGATGTTGTCGCTTAGAACACCCCACCAGACATTTAAAGATAAGGTATGTTGGTAATGTCCCACAGCAGTCATATGAGGGTTTTCTTCAGCTCAAGTATGGGTATTTTAAGAATTAAGAATCCAGTTTCTTGTAAAGCAAGATTCATCAGTAACCAAAATGCAGTTCAGGAATTCAGGATCTCGTGTGCATTGTCTAATTAAACACTCGGAGAAATATCTGCACTTGTTATAATCTTGTGGTAACAAACCTTGCCTACTCAATACGTGAAATGGATACATTTGTTGTTGGTATAAAGTTCGCCATTTGCTGGTAACGGAAACATTGAAATGACATGACAATCTTTTGATACTAGTAGTAGGAGATAACAGCATTGAGTATTTCATCTTCAATGTTTGCAGTTCATTGACCAGCGTTTACTCGTATAGGTTTGAGCGTGCCATTATTCCTATGGTGTCTTTCAATGGCCTCAAACGTTATACGAATTGGTATTCTTTGGTAAGAAAATTTTTCACAATATCTTCAAACAGTAGCACCATTCCTATGTACCTCGCCATAAATTAAAAGCATGTCTGTTTGTTCTTCAAAAGTGAATAAATTTATGGTGTCTCCCATGATAATCATAAATTGAACTGTGTCACATTATTCACGCACATTAATATATACAGAACTAAACGAATGATGATAAATAAAGCGATGATACACTGAAACACATGGAACTAGACAAACAGATGGGCCAATACTGTCACATACAATACAACTTAGTGATCACTTACCTAAAATAGCGTCATGCATTACGAAAAACCCTCTGTGCTTAAGACCTGTAGATAACTTAAATTATCAACAATTGAGAACTGATCAACAATATCTATATATATATATATATATATATATATATATATATATATATATATATATATATATATATATATATATATATATATCTTTATTTTATTAACTAAATTCCTATTAAATGTGTGTATGACATCACTCAAATGTATAACCAAATCATTTCTAGGCTTTAAGAAACTGAAAGAATTTGTTATTACTCAGCATCCCATGGAGCAGACTATAATCGATTTTTGGCAAATGATTTGGGATCATAATGCTCAAACAATAGTATTATTATCTGCAGTTGATGAATCTCAAGTAAGTTATTTATTCTTTTTACAAGTATTTCCTTGTTGGAGAATGTTATATAAACTGCTTTTTTGTTATATACTGCTTGGTTCAATTTTCATTTTAACAGTAAGTCTTGGACATATTTTTGCCAACTGTTGTTAGGAGTGTGTGTGTATTTAAAATTAACATAGTATACATACATATATATATATAAACACTATCTATACTATTTTACTTTTACTAGAACATTAAATATTATGTTGAGGGTGTATAGTCGACTGTAGAAACTATTATAGGTGGAATAGTCAGGAATCAGTCATTTTAAAATGACTGATTCCTGACTATCCACCTATAATAATTAAATATTATGTTTTATTTTTTAATTTTGTAGGGCTACCCAGCATTTTGGCCTTCCGAAAAGAATACCACTTTTGATAGTGATAATTTCAAGGTAAAAAGTATTGAAGAAAGTGAATTGGATGGTACTGTTTCCAGAGATTTTACTATTCAGTCTCTTCATGATGATTATGAGCTTACTGTCCGTATCATTCAGCCTTCACATACCATAACTGAAATTAGTGATATTATTCATCTTATAACAATAGTTCAACAATATCATCTTGAATATCAAAATGGTCCAATCGTGGTAGTAGATGAGTAAGTTGCCTTAATTTATACAATTTTTATTTGTGTCCACTAAATATTTAATGTACCTCCAATTTTTTTTATTACTGTATTTGTAGTTGCAATACATATTGCCTATTGGTTATAATTAGAGACCAGATTTTTCTGCAATAAAAAGCCGAAAAACATGCAGTAAAAACCTCAAAATGTGCAATATCGTGCCATAAAAGTCTCAAAATAGTGCAGAAAAACCCCAATATATAAAATTGAGGGTATATACACCTTAAACGTCCAAAAAATTAATTAGCCTAAATCTATATGGAAGAGAAATTTAACCTTTACAAGTTTTTTTTTTTTTTTAGAAATTACTTCCCTATAGTTAGAAATAAAAAAAAAGCACGAATCATGTAAATAAAAGATCTAAATGCATTTTTTTTTTTTTTTTTTTTTTTATAACTAAACAAAATGTATTAAATCATTCACTAGTTTAATTAAATAATTGATCATCAATCAAATATTTATCTAATTTCTACCTTCAATAGTTAATTATATTGTGAATTTAAAATTTAAATCAGATAATCTAGAAGAACTCACTGAAAACAGTTTGATGAATTGATCAGAAATGCTTGTGAATAATAAATAGAGCTATGTTATTTTGACCAGGGTAATTCATTAAATATATATAATTTTAATTTTAAAATAATATTCATTGGTAATTGACCGTTTTTTTTTCTATAGGCCTTTTTTTTCTGCTTCAATTTGTAATTAGATAATCCAGGTGATTTTGTCACTTGTTATCCTTTTGGCATTATTTAAACATTGATATTTAACTTTGTTAATCACTGCAAATTCTGAAGAAAATCTGAAATTTGAAATCGCACTTCAAACTAAATAATCAGAGACAATTCTGAAGGGTTGTAAACAAAGGATTCAGTTTAACAACAATAACAATGAACGTCTTTGAATTAGCCCTTTGAAGTAGTGGCTAATTCGAAAATGACGTTAAATGAATAAAAACAAAGGAACGCATTATGTTGGTCGGATGTGTTTGCTTACTCAAGTCAGTTGTCCTAATATTTCCCATCATTTTTTCTCTTCTTAACTGATAATTTAATTGTAAAATTAACCACAGAAAATGATAAAATAAAATTTTAAATATTTTTTAGTATAATTCTTACCAAAGATTTGGTTCGATCAATTGGGATATTAAAAATCAAATTTAACTCAAAATTGCAATAAAAATCAAAAATATGTAATTTTATGCATTATAAAATTGTAATATATTATTCCTTAATACATGAACGGGATAGCTGTCCAGGTTTGAAGCTGATACAGGCAAGCAAATAAAACCTTCAAAATCATGGAAATCCTATAGTTCTATCCTGGTCTATAGTTAAAACATCCTCAAAGTTGGTTTCCTATTTAAAAATATTCTGTTTATAAAGAGATTCAGACTTATTTATTTATATTCATATAAACTAAACTGGAACCTCTGTAGTTCCAGATAATGCAGCATTGTTTATTATTATTATTTATTTTTTTTAGAATAGTTAATCAACATTTTTCCAATTAATTTGCTTTTTCTCTAGTTTATTTAAAACCATTCTACATTTATTTTTCATGCTATATCTAGGTGTTAGTATTTTCTACCTCTCTGCCCTATATTTCCAGTGTCTGATTAATTAAAGAAAAATAAAATTTATTTAGCTTGTTGAAAAATCACATGTACAACGTAAGATCAGTGGTTATTTCCTGACTTTTGTTTTCATTCCAATAACCTTTCTTTCTCATGTAATATCGATTTATCTATTTATGGCTACGTGTTCTGTAAATTAAGGACACCATTTTAAATAAAGGCCTATTTCACGAGGGCTTACTGCATGACAGTTTCTATATTTTTTCTTCTGATGAATCCTTAGAATTACTTTTTTTTTCTTTTTTAATCCTAATCCTTAATAGTTTTAGTAAAAAGTTAACAACAATGGAATTTTAAAATTAAGGAAAATGTTTTTTATATGAGAGATAAAGTAATTTTATCTCCTTAAATCATGAGTTTTATTTTCTAGTCTTTATTATTATCTTTATAATAATAGTCTTTTTTTTTTTCTTTTTTTTTTTACCTGGTAGTCTTTATTTGTAATCTTGGAGATTTTAAGAATTGTATTTAGTTTCAAACAGGTTGCAAGGTTTGACTTTAAATTTTGTAAACAAAAAAAGTCACTGAGCTACGCTCATTGCCATTGCTATATTAATTGTACTTTCTGAAGAGGGTTTAGTCAAACTTATCAAACATTATTTGTCAGGCTAACCATGCTTTTTCTTTTGTAAGTCATTTTTTATTAGGTCAAGATAGATGAACTAACCCAGAAAAATAAGAAGGCAAACGTAAATTGATCTTTTGTAGAATAGAAGTTGGTTTGGATTTTCCCCACAGTTTTGTTACTGAGTTCATGACCAACAATGATATTGAGATATTTATTTCTTGAATCTTTTTTTTTTTTTTTTTTTTCTATTAACAATGTGATCAACATTCCTTATGGTCTCACTCTCTTTTCTGTTAGAGAGATCATGAAGTTAAAATTAATTTGAAATATTGTAAAATTTAATTCTCTATCCATTGATTCAAACCATTGTTTAGGCTTGGTGGAACTGTATCAGCTACATTTTGCTGTTTAACAACATTAATGAAGCAATTGGAGTATGATTCTCATGCTGATGTATCAATATATGCTAAACTTTACCATAATAGGATTCCAGGAATTTGGAAAACCATAGTAAGTAGCATTAATTACTTTTTTTTTTACTTTTTTATGGTACTAAAATATTTTTATGGTTAATAAAAAGTGAAGGTTTCGGTTTATATTATTAGTATTTATCAAGAGGAAACTGAATTTTCTATATGAAAAGGAATTAGCCAGTTGAGAAGCAAAAGTAGCTGTAGGGGAAGGGGCGGTGTCAAAATATCAACCACTATCCTTCTTCCCTAGAATATACACTGATTCAAAAGGATAATGAATTATAATTATAAATTAATGAATAACTAAACTAATAATTCACACTATTTACCGTGCTCCTTTCAATTCACTGTGCTCTATAGCTGTCTCTAATATCCAACTGAAGTTTGGTTTGTTTGTTACTTTTTGTCATTCAATGATCTAGTAGTTTTTGTTGAGCTATCAAAGACAATTCCTAAGCCGGTTGTAGAACAATCATTTGAAACTCCATGATAAGTTAGGATGTAGTTTCCTCGTTGGTCCATAAAAGCAATATAATTTAGTTGCAAGTGTTCTTGCAATATTTTTGGATATTCGATTCTGGTTTTGGAGTTTCTTTTCAGTTTGATTTTGACCGAAGCAGTTGCTGTAAAACCGCCTGATAAGAATTCCCTAGCTCTATAGATGTATCCCCCGGTTGTTGTGTCCCCTGAAGGGATTTTTAGAAATTGTGGTTCACCTTGGATATAAGTAGGATTTTGATGTTTGACTGACTCTACTTCTTCAACTTCCCCAAACTTTTGCATAACATCGTTGAACATGACACTTCAAGGCCTGCGCTGTTTGCCATAAAGGCAGAAATTTCTAAGTTATTAGAACTTCGGTTCTTAATTGGCCTGAGGAGATTACCCATCCAAAGATTGTATTTATGGCGTGGGGCATTCCTTCTGGTGTATAATATTTTCCCCCCTTCCCCCAAGTGGGTGTCTGCTAAATCTTATCGAGCGAAACATTGTTGAACTTCGATCTGGACGAACTTTGGAGGCATACTCAGAACTATTGATGCACTTGTTGTTAACCGAGGATAATCTTTATCGTAAGGTAAAAATGCACAAACGGTGTGGTATTTTCCTCTTGATATAGGACTATTTACAAACCCTTTCAATATATGTGGATTGGGAGAACAAGGTAAACTTAATTTTTTGGCACACTCGCTAGTGATAAAAGATCTTTGAGCCCCACTGTCAATGGTCATACGGATCATTAGGTAATTTCCATGAACATCTTTTTCCCAATAAAATGCTTACGGTCCCCATAGTGGTTGAGGATAGAACTGTGCTACTGGGATTTGATGTTTCGGGAGTGCTGCTTTCATCTTTGAGCACTGGTGGTTTAAATTTTGTTGACTTGGATCTACTTAAATTCTTATTGCTGTTGTTAAAATGTAACAGAGAATGATGTTTTTTGCCACATAACCGTTGATGTTCAGTTGGATGATGTACAGTTGGAGCATGAGTGGGAAGAAACCAAACTTCATACATAGGGAATGAGATTTAACTTGTTTTAAATCGTTCAGTTGGACTCAGAGTTTTAGAAAATGTTTACAGTGATACATTCTGTAGCGCTGATGGCATAATGGACAGCTGTTAATTGTACCTTCTTTTGTGATAAATAAAATTTTTTTAGTGTTTCTAGAATATGTATTACTTAGTTAATTAGGATTTTGGACAAGGCTTGTGGCTTGCAATTGTAAAAATTAATGATGTATGAATTCTGAAAAGAAATTAAACCCAGGAATATCTGCCCTACCAGCACATTCAGCTTCAAAACGCTCATGGGTTTAATGATCTAGCAGTGTAATGCATACGTTTAGATAATAAACCCTGCTGGATCGGCTAAATTGAATGATTTGAAAGCAACAGCACTTTCTAGTATGGTTTCTGAAAAATGCTGGAGGTTATTAAAGGTTGCCTTTTGTACGGGTTTGATATTTAAGATTTTAACAAGGCACTTGAAGACGTTTATTGTCATATCTTAACAAAGAGTTTCCCATTCTTTGGAATAACCTGCTGCTGAAATGCAATTATTGCTGATATTGATTGTGCGGCTTGACCCTTTTATAAGGATGATTTTAAATAATGAAATTTTTAAAGTCAACATTTTTATGAAATCCATTCCGCTACATCTCCATTAAACGTAGGTATGTTTATTGATGGTAATTTTATCACGCTACTTGATGGCCATGTACTTGATTGATATAAAGATGTCGATTTAGATTTTGATTAATTAATTTCTACCACGAGGGCTTGGTAGAATAAATCCTGACCTTCCTTCTTGAGAGCTTTCAATGACTCTATTTGATTATCGTGAGAAAGTAACTGTCTTAAGCTGATTGCTTCATTAGAAATTGTTCTTAAATTTTTCATATGAAAATGATGTATTTTATTCTTTTAATTTCAGTTTTAAACGAACTTAAAATAAAAATTGAAATTAATCAAAATTAAATTATAATAAATAAATTTTAAAGTCTAGTCGGGCTTTAACAGTAGCATTTCTTAAAATTTATTTATTAGAATGGATCTTTTTTATGTTCCAAGTCTAAATATTTGGGATATTTAGGGCTTTAGGAATTATTTTATTGTAACCTAATCAAAGCATGAAAGATTTAGCTCAGTATTGTTCTGGTTTGTAGGTATTCAGGATTAATTAAGTCGTTTCCTGGATTTTTACTTAAAATGTCCAAAAAGAACTTATTATAGCTATATTTTTAAGTATTTTGTTCATCTCTCTTTTTCTCTTAGTGTTTAGACATTCTATTAAGTATTGAAACAGAAATCTATATGCGAAATTTTGTATAATTTCGGGATTGCATGATAACCTGTTTTGAGTTCTTCGTCAATATGGTTCATGGAAAGCTGATCTGTTTGACTGAGATAACATCAACATTACTACTAGCATACAGTGGTCAAGTTCAACTAAATTTTATGTCTATAATACTTTGTGTTTTATTTTACCCTGAAAAACTGAAAGGACTAATTTGCCATCCCAATACCTCAAGTAGGCAATGAATTTCATACAACTTCTGAACTTCCAGTATAGCCATAAATCTATGCCCTCCACATCTAAACTCAACCAAATCACAAAATGGCTCCACATCCAGTAGACATTGGCTTAGTAATCTTTTTGTTTCCGTTTATATTTTAGTCCTTTGGAACCTATTTATTTTTAAGTTCATTTTGTCTTTAACTGTTTTAATACTCTGGATTCCACGTAGTATTTTATGTCTGCAATTATATATTTTTATTATTTACACGTCCTTAGTTTTACAAACATTCTACAAAAAAATACCTGAACCCCTTGGGTCTTAAGAGTGTGGACACCAGGCAGTGTTCACATCCTCCATTCTATTATCAGTATTATTGCGTCTGGAAGACACCAACAGTAAAGAGTGACTGGTTTTATGAAGATATTACTTAGCCTAATATAACAGATTGGTTTTAATTATTCTTAATGGGATCTCATCGAATCCTGCCATGTAAATAATTTAATTAGAATCAATTTCTCCTTTCTTTAGTTTTCATTCTGATAACAATTTGTTTATTTTTTGTATGATTTTGTTATTAACTAAGGTTGGACAGAAACATATTGTAATTTATATGCCTTCATTGCAGTTATTTTTTATTGAATTTTTATTTATACTTCACTCTCTCTCATATTGTCACTACAGTCCATATTGGACTGTAGGTTCCACGAACAGTTTGATCCATTCAGCTCTATCCTTATCAAACTTCTCCATTGTTGTTCACCAAAAGACCTTAGGTCTGCATTGTTAAAATAAATTCCAGGCTATTTATTCTGCTCTCAGTAAATAATTAAAATACATACTATGCAACATTCATATTCACATATTCATTCTGTTGTATTTCTAAAAAAGTAAATGTTATTATTGTCTAAATTATTAATATTCCAGAATTTTTTAGACAAATTATTAATTTTTTTTTTTTTTTTTAAGGATGACTATTTGGTACTGTATAAAGGGTTAAATGTTATTACTACTAGCAAAGGTGTATCTCTAATTGCCAGTCCAAGGTATGTTTTAAATATATCTCTACTTGAAATATTGAACTTTATAATTCATATTGATGAAATACTATTTATGAGTGAAAACATTTTATTTCTTATGATTGATATTAATCATTTTAACTTCATATTTATGATTTTAATTTTACAAAGCAACTAATTAGAATTCTTAAGATAGTTTTTCAATGATGATCTCATTGTGAATTGAAATTTTTGACTTTTAAGTGCTAAAGAACTATATTGAATTTTTATGTTTTGACCGCTAACATTGTAGCAGCATAAGTTAATTAAATTTTCCTACTGTGACATTTGCTCTTAATTTGGATAATCAATGAAATAAATTACAATTGAATATAATGTGATTTTATTAAAAAAATTACTGTTATCCAGTAACTGTACTTTGTTTTAGTTAACATACTCTTTATTAATAATTTAGGAACATCAAATATTTTCAATGTCAATGTAATTTTTATGAGATGAAATCAGTGGTATTCATCACATTTGGTTTTACTAAGGTGTTATTTTTCACTTTTTAGTTATGTGAACTCCTGTTGAATACGAGAAATAAATAAATAAAAAGACAACACCAAGTACTTCTGTAGACCGTTATCTACATTCCAAGAAGAGATTGTAAGAGATTATGCATTTTTAATTTATTTATTTTTTATTGTAGAGCTGAGAGGCTTCTAGTCATTATTACAGATAAATAATTTACAATGAACAGTTAATTAACTGTAAGTTTTAAAAATATTGACTGTGATGCCATTTTTAAAATTAAGAAGTGTTATGAACGTCTAGCTGCCCTTCCCTTAACTATTGTTAATTTTATTTAGTTTTTTTTCTTTTGTTTTTTAAGGCTTTTTGTTTAGTTATATGTATTTTTTTATTTTGTTTCCTAGGTATACAAATTGAAGAATATTTATCATACATTATTGCTTTTCTGCATTAATTATTTAATTCATTATCATAGTGTGTAAATAATATTTATTATTGATTAGAAAATGATAGTATTGTATTCATTTTTTCTGATTATGTTTATTTAATGAGGTATGATGTGAAAAATAAATCCAATGACCTAATTATAAAAATGTAGTTTTAAATTTTATACTTTTTATAATTTGCATATATTTTGTATAAACAAGCTACTGTAAGAAATCAGCATCACAAATATTTATAAAATTGGAAAAATGATCAAATACAAGGTAAAATTGTATGACAAAGTAATAGCACGTAAATATGAATTTGTCTTTTCATCTGAGGTAACCTCTTCCATGATACATCATATTTAGTGAATTTTAAGATTACTGTATTTTCAAGCATTTTAATAGAGACTGATTGTAAATATCTATTTTAAAAGTTGTACCATTTTTTTAATTTAAATTATGTGAGATATTGTGGTATAGTTCACTTATGTCTCTCTATATATTTAATTTTACACTCTGAAATAAACAAATTCTATTGATTATTTATATTATTGTTGTTAGGATAAAAATTTAGTTTAATTTTAATATAGGCAAGTAATGTGTTTCTCCTGTTATGCTTTACTATTTGTTAGCTCCATGAGCTTTTAAAAAAAGAAAAACGAAATCGCATTAATGTAGAGAAAATATTGTTTTAATTTTATTTTGTTCTACATCACTGGGGTTAGGTGATGTCTAAATTTCCCTATTTACACTTGCAGATATGCAAGCATATTGTGCTCAAACATTGATAAAAGTTCATTTTTTATAATTGCAGAATATTCATGTATATATGATAAATGCATCCAGAAATGGAACGCCATAATTAATGAATACAAATGTTACAATAAACAACTACAAACAAACATTAAATTCTAAAATAAACAAATTTTTTGAAATTATTTTTGTTTAATAATTTTTTCCTATAATCTATGTACAGTATCCTCTTAGATGGCCACATTTCACAATACCAAGTGAAGTTTAAGTGGCTCTTCCTTAACTTTTGATGTATTTTCATGCTTCCTTCATTTATCATAATATCATATTCTAATTTACAACAATAAATGCCTCCACTCTTTTCATCTTTCTTCTATTCCTTTATATTAAACTGTGCATTTGACATACTCCTTAATAACTGTTTAATCTTAATGAAATTTCGTTTACTCCTCTCCTTCTACCTGCACTGCTCTTTTATTTCTTATTAGATTGTTTTTATTTTATGCTGTTCCAATCACTTGTTTACCTGATTAACTCAATCGGCAAGAAATTTACAAAGGGTCTTGCAGAATAAACATGTATAATCTGCCCCCATGCATATCAGCATCGAATTATAACATTGATTCACACCTATGAGAAACCCCTTAATTGGTATGGGAGAGGGGGAGGGGGGGAATGAAACAATTAATTTTTTTCTCCTGAATGGCTGAACTGATTTTCACAGGGGTAAAAATGTAGGTGGATGTATGTAGGAAAAAAATGTGGGTTTTTTCAAAAGTATCAACAAAAAATTTTCTATGAAAACATAAATCAAAATTTGTTTCAAATAAAATTTAAAAAAATGTTTAGATCAAGTCCGATTGATACACCTAAAATTGTTTGCTACTTTTTTCATTAGTGTCCTGCACAATATATATATTTTTTCCGATTTCATCGCTAATGTCACCCATGATGACAGATTAACTGATTATCGAAAAAAATTCATGTTAAGGGTTTTCTAAAAAAAAGAGTTCCAAAAAATGTATTTAAGGTTATGTTTGATTGGGACACCTACAATTTTTGCTACTATTTTTATTAGAGGTTCCTACACAGTATATATGTTTTTCAATTTCATTGCTAATGTGAAAAAATAAAAAAACAGTCTTTTGTCAGTTTTCTCACCAGCCATCATGCTGTGGCTAGTCAGGCATGGATAGTTAGGATAGAGAAGTAGGAACGTAAAGTCATTAGATATTACACACTATGAACCTACCTACTATGTATGTATTAAACCTATTATTATATTTTAAATTAGATATAATATATTTTTTTTAATTGAATAACAACAACGTAACCTCACCCTATATGCTATACTTATATGTAACGTAACTACATTTTTTTTTTTCAATTTTTATTTTTTATTTTCCTTAAGACAAAAGAGTAAACTATCCAAAAAGCTATTATGATGTCAGACTTGAATAGAATGTTCTAGAAAAATCAGAAGAATTTTAATCATCACTATTTTCGTCTACCGCTGGAACTATTCAATTTTTCATTAACATTAAAAATTATTTATTTGTTAAATATCATCTAACTATCTATCTAAACATTCCGAAGATCAAAATACTGGTATGTAATGAATGAGATAAAATGGATTTTAAAAGAACTCAAGTAAAAAAAAACTATATAATACAACTGATAAAAAAAAAAAAAAACTTTTTCAAGAATATCTAAGCATAAAAGTGCATTCCAATACTTCTAAGCTCAGTGCTACAGAATTAGCAATCAACGATCATGGAAGGATAGCTAACCTATAAAAAAATATTCGACCAGCTGAAATACTTAGTAAAATGTTCATAAACAATTGTTTCAGTGGTAGACGAAGATAATGATTAGGACTAAAATTCTTTTATTTTTTTTTTATTAAGCATTCCATACAAATTTGACGTCATTCCTTTTTAGATTAACTTTTTAACAAGTTTTTCTTTTTTATCTTAATGATATAAATTTTTTTAAAAAATATTTGTTACATTTCATATAAGTGTAGTACATTGTTATTCAGTGAGATCTGACAAAAGGTTGTTTTTTTAATTTTTCACATTGGGTTACATTTGCGAATGAAATTGAAGAAATATATATTGTGCAGGAACCTCCAATGAAAAATATTGTGGGTGTACCAATCGAACATAACCCAAAAATGTTTTTTTTTTTTTTTTTTTTTACTAAAAACTTTTTTGGCTCATGCTTATGTGTAAAAAAAATTGTAATTAATTTTTTTTACACTCTTAGAAAACCCTATACATATGTTTGTTTCGTGATTTATCAGTTGAACCATTCAGGATGAAAAAAATTAATTGTTTTTTCTTTTCCCCCTACAACTTCCCTCCCATACAGAAAGAGGTTATGAATGTGCAGTGTTTTTTCATAGGTGTGAATCAATGGTATAAATTTGGTGCTGATATGCGTGGGGGGGGGGGGCAGATTTCACATGCTTACTCCTCTAGGTCCTTTCTGTGAATTTCATGTAACATAAAGTATCTTCAAAAATAAGTTTTAAACAACAAAGTGATTTTTATATTATATTAAGGATTAAACAAATTTATTTTTGTTATCTATATTAGTTACGTATTCTTTTTTTCAGTTTAGGGAGTTTTTTTGTATCCAAAATTAATATTGAATTTTACTGTAGTGTGATTATTTAGGTAGTTTCTTTGCAAGACTTAATATAGGAAATAATTGTAATTATTCATATTAACATTTTGTATTAATTTAATACACTTGTAACATTCAATTAATAAAATAATAATAGTGACAGTTCTTACATGTTCAATATTAAGTTATTACCACAAAATAGTATAAATATCATAATCTGTGCAGTCAAAACATAGTACCTAGTTTTTACTAATATAATGATAGATAGTTATCTGGGAGGTATCAACCTTTGAGTTTAAAACCACGTATAAAGAATATTTATTCTTATAATATAAAATACACAACTTGTTTAAGAGATGATAAAATATATGCAAACAAAAAATCATACTTAAGATATACTCGAAATATATTACAAATGTAATTGGATTTATAAACTGGAAAAATAAAAATGGTTACAAAGCATACCCATACTTACATTCACATTATTAATAAACACAACAATTGTAACTTTAAAAAAATATGTATCACAGATGATCCCACTCAGTTAACTAATAGTCAGCCAGTCCTGCACTAATCAGAGATGGTTTAAAGGAATTGATAAAAATGTCTTTGTTGTTAAAAAAAAGTTTTGATTTTATAATTTGTGTTGACAGGGAAAGAGTTGTTACTAAAAAAAATAAAAATAAACAGGAAAATAACAATCCATAACTTTGTACTATATACTAAGAATATACCAATGATAATAGTATTGATTTAAAATATTTATATATTATTTCTATCACTTTTTTTAAACTTTTCTTATAACTTATCAGTACTAGTTTTTTAACTCACTAATGAACTAGCCTGTTTGAGTTTATCTTTACCCTTGGTCAATTCATTTTGTCAGTTATAAACAGTTTAAAAGAAATGTCAAATTGTTTTCCTCCTAAGGATTAGCTATGACAATCTAAGTAATGTAGGAGTATAAACCCACCCACCAATGGTCATAGGACTATTTTATTAAAATTATAATATTCCCTTTTTCCCAGTTCTTCATTATTTTAAACATATAATTTTAAAAAATGGTAATCAAATATCAACTGCATTGTGCAAATAACATGTTTACTTGGACGGAAGATGTTTTGCGTTTTACCCTTTTTAGCACAAAACAAAAAAAAAATAATAATAATCCTACCCAAAACGATGGTTAAAGGACAATAACAGTAACAAACAAGACTTTTTTGTTTATTGCATAGTACACAATGTAAGTTCACCAATATGGCTGCTATATTGAATGGGTAAACATGGATCTCTCAATTAGGTTTATGATAGAGTGGAATGGTCAAATTTAATGGTTTAAGATAGATTGGAAATTTGGCTAACTTCATGTTATTTTAAGCACAAATATCTTGTAAACCATTCTTGGTAAAAAAAAAAAACACTCATGAATCACTTACTGATAGTAGTTGAATACCATAAGAGGAAAACAAAAAAATTAATCAATTTGATCCTATTTGTAC
The DNA here is from genome assembly GCA_023052935.1 of Piezodorus guildinii. Taxonomy (NCBI): domain Eukaryota; kingdom Metazoa; phylum Arthropoda; class Insecta; order Hemiptera; family Pentatomidae; genus Piezodorus; species Piezodorus guildinii. The sequence continues at coordinate 50,052,329 of CM041295.1, forward strand.
ACTCAAATAGTACCGTAAATCAACCATTTAATTTATTTTTGTAATATTAATATTAGTAAAGTGAATCAATCTTTTCCAAAATTCTTTGGTAGACCATAACAGAGTTAAGTAAACAAACTATGAGAGGGCTATTGAGAGAAAGGAGAAATATTCATAGAAGTTTCAAACTCATCCCAGCAAAGACCTCTCTAAGCTCGCCGATATGTTAAAAAAGACGGATTACTCAAACATATTGCTGAGAATGTTTATTACAAGCAACCTCAGGATAAATAATTAAAAAAAAAAAAAAAGATAGTGGAACCTTTGCTAAGGACTGCATTCCTAAATCTCAGTTTACCTTTCTCTGATATATTCAATTAATTAATCTATAATATACCATAACATAACAACTGTTTTATTAAACAAATTTAATCTAAAAAAAATAACCAGAAAACAACTCTTAAGCATGTAAGTGGTTGAGTGAGAGCATAGGACTGCTATAGTTCTTACTGTGTTAATTTTTTTTTTTTTTTTATAAAATGAAGATTGTATAACTTAAAACAATATTGTAAAATTTATAAAAAACAAAACAAAAGAAACCAACAACAAAATAGTCACAAATGGACATAAACAGCTAAATCTGTCAAGTGTTCAGTCTTAAAATGTTTTTAAGGACATCTTATCTATAATTGGATTAATTATGAATAAGATTAAAAAACTTACATTCAGCATTTTATGGAAATTACATTCAGCACCTAATGTGACCATAAATAAAAGTAGTAGTGCCTATATTTTGGAATACAATTTAAGATTAGTTGCAAGATAAGACCAAAAATTGGTATTTGCAATAATTGGTTTTTCAATCCAATCATAGTAGATGTTAAAAAGAGATTTTCATACAAAGGGGATCTTAAAAAATACAAAAGAAGGCGTATATACCGCTGCATTAAAATATTACGCCTAGTAGGAGCCACTGTGACCACTTCACAATTCATAGTGTTACTGAAACCAAACATTTATAAGTTAATAATAAATTTAAAAATATATTAAAAATATCCAACCTTGATGAATAATTTAAAGTAAATTATCACCTAAGGTGTAAGGTAAAAAAAAAAAAAAGTGCTTTAAACAATAAGCCATAGCAAAGGAAAGTATTCCTTAATCCTGAATTAATGAAGAAGAATGAACAATAACTTCCAGCTAAAGCCTAGCCAAAATATCAAGTATTTATTTTGATTATTAACTTTTGAATAGTATCCTAAAATGACTAGTATGAGCTTCCTAAAGTGACTAGTAATTCAAAAGTGAGTCTTCCTTTTTGTGGTCGTGCATCATCATTCAGAATTATAGAATTTTAATTTAGATTAGTCTTTGCGAGATGTTAAACAGTCACTTATGATTTCTCATAGAATTGTAACACATGTCAGAGTTCTCACAGGGGATGAGAAGTGTTATAAAGCCATCTATATAAATCTTGGTCCACAAGATGGTGCCTATATACTACAAGCTGCCACTGGAGCAATTTTTTATAATTCACTCTATTGCCAATGCTCCCTGTAAGCTATGGATTCATCTGTAAACCTTACAGATGACAAAATTAGTACCACTTAAAAGCCTCTATTATACCTGAACAAACTTTACTTATGATAATGTCACATGTCCCTATTGACATGTTGAGGAACTCAACATTTTATACCAACTTATATAAGTTCAATAGAAAACATGAAAATTTTTAGTAGAAATAAGATATTGATCTGATAAAAAAAAAATAACAATACTCTCAATTTAAGTGAAACATGCTTTTGAATGATTACCTTACATCAAATAAAAATTGGCTTGTCTTATAGAATATTTGGCAGCTTAGTAGCGTGTGTTTCCTCCTCTTGACAATATGATAGCTTCCAACCTTCTTGGCATACTCTTAGACCATCGATGCCATATTGCGAAATTCCTTCCCAATCTTCCATAACGATTTTCCTTTGCTCTTGGAGGCTTAATAGGGGACTCAGTGGTTGTTTAACTGCCCGGCCCAGCTGGTCCTGTATGTGTTAAATGGGGTTTAGGTCCAGGCTATGAGTGGTCCACTAGAAGGTCCGATTTCCAGATAATCCCTTAAAATATTTTCCCTATGAGGGCGGGCATTTTCGTGCAATAATAAAAAATTGTCACCAATTGTTTCAGATTTGTGTTAGAAAAGTAAGGAGGTCCACTTTCCTGCTGTTGAGTGTAGTTGCAGACCTGCATTATTTTATTTACTCAGATTCTAGATGGACTAGAAAGGTAATTTTTGAAGTTAATATATTCATACTAAAAATAAATATAATTAAAACTAGAATCCTAGTAAACTTATTTTGCAGTTAACTAAACCTCTGAACAGATAAAATACGGCCAAAACTGAATCTGTTACCTTGTGACATCAAAGCATAGAGATAACATCCATGGAATCCAACTCTTTTCCCCATAGTAATACATTGCTAGTAAATGTGCCAGGGGCTTCACGGTATAGATTATCTAAAAACAAGAAACAAAAAATTAATAAATATCCTGAGTTATTTTTAAGAAATTTTTTTTTATAGCAATAAAGTTTCAAGGAATGTCGAACTTTGCAGTTATTGGAAAGATGAGAACAGGGCATACTAAATAATGGTTAATACATAGTAGATAAAAAATAAATTTTATGTCGATAATACACTGATTTTATTTCGCCCTTAAAATCTTGAAGGAATTTCTTTGCCGACCCAATACCTCTTGCCATCAGTCAAGGTTTTCATCATTATCACCCATACTTTGTTGTAAGTGTAATTTTTAGGGGGAGGGAGGGGATGACTCATTCTTATTATTTTTTAATATGACATTTAAATATTATTTTGTAACATTATTATTATTATTATTTTTTAATAAATGCATATTTCAAAATGTTTTAAATATTTTTAAAGACTTTAGTACATAATAATCTATTAGATAAAAATTGCAATTAGTATTTGTGTTAGTCAATCTATTAATAAATATTTTTTAATATTGTGACAATAGATTTGGTTTATTTCACCTTAAGGATTTGGGAGGAGGGAATTTTATTTAATTCAGAGAAAAGACAGGGAGTCCACCAGGGCTGACTGTTGTAGACACTGTAAGTGTGCAGTAGGAAGCTAAATTTTGAGAGTGCATTGAAAAAACAAGTATGAGAAGATTATGCTATATCACAAAAAATGTGGATACAGACAAATCATGGAGATTTTTGCATTGACCTAGACATAATATTTGGACCTATCATACCCATTCTTGGATGAAATCAATTTCTACCAATGAATAATAAAACTACATCTCATATTATAATTCCAAAAATAAACACATGGAATCTCTATATTAATTACAATGTACAATCACATGAAACAAATCATCACCTTACTAGAGCTACTGTGAGAAAAGTAATACCTCAGCTTTAAATAATTTTTTCATTATTTTTTCTATATCAGTTCTATTAACCATAGAGTTTAAAGCAGCACGTCCAGCGTCTAAAAAAAAAACAAACAAAACATAAATAATAAATAAGCACCAAGTTTTAAGCATAACATAAAATGAGAAAAGTTGACCTTGGCGATATGTTCTCAATTTTCTTGGTTTATCCTGAAGTCTATATTCATCTATCTCCTCTCTGTTCAATGGTTCAAATGGAGGATTTGGGATTAATAATTCTTTATGTTTTTTAATTAAATATAAACGCCCAAGGCATCTGAAATCAGTTAATTTAAAAAAGCAAAAAGTCAGTGAAGGAAAATAATAAATAATTACTACGATACTTAGAATAGAAAAAACTTTATTCTAGTGCAAAGAGCATTACGAATCACTATGATAAAAATAAAAGATTATTTTTGAGCAGTGGACCAATTACATATAATATCATATAATTATCTTTTTTATTTTTTCATCTCTACCTCGCCTTTGAAGGCTATACGAGATTTCTCGGGCCAGGGGGTGAGGGCAGGGGATAAATGCTGAAATAAAAGCCCCCCATGCACCAAGTCTTGAACTCGTAATTTTTTAATTCAAATTATTTGGCCCTTTGTGTTGCTAGGCAAAGGGCGTTTGAAGCAACGCGTGCTAACCCACTCTGCTACCCAGCCTCCGTCATCATATAATTATCACAAATATTATAAAAATCAGTAGTGTTATCAATGAAATGACCGATTAAACAGTTGGAAAATATAAAGCATGTAGGATGGACATTCCCTCATTTAAAGTTCATTCCATCATTATTCAAAAAACAAATTAATGAAAAAATAAGAATCACCTTAATTTCAGTAAAACAGTCTTCTGAATGATTACCTTACATTAACACGTTCACGCCAGTGCCGATTTTCAATGTCTGCTTTGCTGAACGGCTCTCAAATTAATGCCACGTTTCATCGTTTATTGCCTGTTCAGACCTGTATATCAGTTGTACATTTGCTAACAGTCTATTTAGAGCTTATTTTTAAATTTGTGTAATTCGTGCGGTTTTTTCATCCTAAGCTCAGATTTGTGCCAGTAAGTATAACTCAAAAGGCAGCTAAAATATTTATATCAATGAAATGACCGATTTAACAGTTGGAAAATATAAAGCTTGTAGGATGGACACTCCCTCATTTAAAATTCATTCAATCATTATCAGGATTATGTGTGTACACAGGGGGGGCAGTCGGGGGAGTCGCAGCCTCCTCCTAAAAATTATAAAAATTAAAGATAATAAGGAATCAGGTAAAACGGTTATTAGAGACAGTTTTACTATTTTTTTTAATTGAAATGCATACAGACAGCATTTGTGAAAAGTAACTTATATACACTCAACAGCAAAAAAAGCGGAACACCATATATTTCTTAAAAAACACTGAAATAACAAACTTCCTACTACATCCCATAAGGTAGTATTATTTTTTCTTTGAAGGTGGAGTATAAGGTCAATAGAAAACATGAATATTTCTATAGAAAAATAAGATATTGAGCTGATAAAAAAAAAAAAATGAAAAAATAACAATCTTCTTAATTTCAGTAAAACAGTCTTCTGAATGATTACCTTACACTAACACGTTTACGCCAGAGCCGATTTTCAATGTCTGCTTGGCTGGGTGGCTATCGAATTAATGCCACATTTCATTGTTTATTGCCTGTTCAGACCTGTATATCAGTTGTACGTTTGCTAAGTCTAGTTAGTGCTTATTTTGAAATTTGTGTAATTCGTGCAGTTTTTTCATATTAACCTCAAATTTCTGCCAGTAAGTATAACTCAATGGCAGCTAAAATGTTTATTTTTTTTTATTATTATTTTACCCTTATAAATAATAGATAACATGGATATAGAAATACCTGTTGTATAAGACAGACTAATGCCGTCCGATAAGACAGACTAGTGCGAGCCACCGGTGGTACGCACCGCCCCTTGGGACAGACTAGTGCGAGCCACCGGTGGTACGTACCAGTGTGAACATGTTAAATAAACAAATCATATTGCTTTACAGTTGACTTGGTGGCTTAGAACCGTTTATGTCCTCCTCTTGCCAATACGATAGCTTCCAACCTTCAAGGTATGCTTAGTATCAGGCCATGATTGTCATATAGTGGTATTCCGTATCACTCTTCCACAACAGCTCCTCTTAGCTCTTGGGGGCTTGATTGGGGCCTAAAACGATGTCTAACTGCTCGTCCCAGGTGTGTTCAATGGGGTTCAGGTCAGTGCCATAGGCAGACCACTCAAGAATCCTGATTCCAACTGCAATCAGGTTACAACATTGCTCACAATATTTACCCTATGAAGGCAGGCATTAACAAGAAAATTGTCACCAATAAAAGGGGAAAAATTGACCACAATATCTTGTAATGTAAAACATCGGTTATCTAAATTTGAGCATTTATTGATGCCCTGCCAAATCCCACCAAGTCCCTGCGAGCACCAGAACAAATTTCACCCCACAGCTATACAGAGCCTCCACTGAACTGTACCATTTCTGCAATATTAAACAGAACAAACAGTTCGCCACGCCTCCACCACATTCTTACTTATCCACCTGGAGTATAAAGGGAAAATCTGGACTCATCTGTGAAGAGTACGTGGCTCCATTCTTCACCTGTCCAGTGCCAATAATTTAAAGCAAATTGCAGATTAGCTGGCTGGTGCGCTGCAGTCAAGAGAGGTCTGGTGGCTGCAACTCTGCACAGAGGCTTCATGGTATCTAATCCTTTAAAGATATAATCCTTAAATACTTAACAATTATCATTCACATTTTTTAACGACAACAACGACTCTAGGGTAGATATTAGATCAGTTGTTTCATTGCTTTGTAAGAAATAAATGGTGGTCCACTTTGTTTGCTGTTGAATGAATTTTCAACCCAATTCGCCTCCTCCTTAACGATTTTCACACTACTTGAACCCTCTCCTTAACGAATAACCTGCATATGCCCCAGGTTAGGATTTATGCAGCAGGTGAGGATATATAATTAAAGTTTAAAAAGTTGCAACAATAGATCATGGGTTTGCAAATTTATTATTTACAAAAACGTATTTTAGGATCACAAAATTATTTTAAAAATATTAATATAAAACAAATATAAATTTAACACAGATATAAAAAAGTAATTGATACCCATTGAACAACTGAAATGAATAGAAACTTGAATAGAGAATTAAAATATGGTAAATATTTAAAGAATAAAAATCTTACTTAATTATTTGGATTAAACAAATCACTGGTAAACGGATAGAACGTCTTCGAGAGATAGCAGTTACTTCAAACAATACTTCACAGTATTCCACAACTGACAACCATATCTTTAGCACTGTTCCTTCTGGAAAGGGTTTCCTAAGAATTGTAATATCGTTATGCAGCATCATTAGGTTTGATGTTGAATAAAGTAATTCTGGCCAAATTAAAGAACCACTTTTAGCTGAAAAATGTTTCATAATTAAATGAAGTGCAATAGTATAGGCAAAACTAACTAGATGGATAAAATTTTAGGCAGTAGGAACAAAATTTTTTCTAAAGGGGGGCAAAAGTCTTTTCTCTTTTCATAACACTGTAATCAATTTAGCAAAATATACCATAACAGATATATATTTTTTTTTAATGTTTAGACTTTTCAATCATTCATTTAATCACATAACTTAATGACTACGTTTGATTATCATTCAAACTTAAAAAAATTCACAATGAATTCAATAGCAAAAGTTTTTTCTAGTTCTAACATAAGCCATTTGTCAACTATAATATTATCAAGGAATTATAAATGTCTGCATGAATATTTATAAAGCATAAATAATAAACCGATTTGGCTTTAGTAGTTTAAAGATGTTTCATAAAGACTTACACTTAAAAATTATAGATGAAAGAGTTTAATGGCTTAATTACAAAATCATAGGAATATTGAAATGATTAACACCCACATAAAAAATCAAAAATAGCATTTTAGTACTTGGCATCTTCAACATGTCTTTTTAGTTTTTAATTCAGCTTGTAACAGAAAACAACATTATACATAAAGACAATGTCTTTGATTTGTGATAAATAATTCAATAAACTAGTTTTCAAGTGAACATGACTCGACAACTTTATTTGGATTGACCACTTCATTCGGTCAAACCCAACCCATATGAAGGTAAGAGTAATTGGGAAATTAAAAAGAAAATGATGATATTGTACAACCGATACTTTGAAAAAAATTATTAAAGACAAAAATAATATTAAACTGCTATAAGCTAGAGTGACAACAGTAAAAAATGATGTAATCAATTTACCACATAATGCCATACTCCCCCATGTAAACATATTTTCTAACTCAGCAACTGTAGTGGGATTGGAAAACACCCAATTGCAGTAAGAGGCATACCAATGTTTTAATTTGGACATTGTTCTAAACCCTTACAAACACAAAACGAAAGTACCGCCTTGTAAACTTGTCAGGACACATAGAGGTTATATCATCAATGAACCAAAGAGATTGAAATACATGATAAATGTACTTACCATTTTTTCAGGCTAAGCAGAATTGGTCAAACTTTAAAATAAATAAACTAAATGGGTTTGTTCTACCATCGTTAGGACAAAGAATGTGCGTTTAAAATAAAATTTAAGTTAGTTACTTTTATCTGTAGCTAGTACTTTTATAACTTGAAGCCTTTATTGTATATGTAAACAAATACGACTGTGTACATAGGTCTGTTCTCTCCTTGCATAGAGATAAGGCACGGAATGCACAGTGCATTTTTTATGTTCCAACAAATCCTGCTCTAGAACGAAACAAAAGTAAGTTTTAATAGAGGTGAAGGCTAAGTAAAAACATCAATCATCTACCAAGGCAAGTAGTTTATCTTCTCGTTCGTACTTTTTATTGCTGAATCCGATGAACACTAAAGCAAGTAAATACAATCAATTATATATATATATATATATATATAATGATTTACGAGTCAATTGTAACCTATTCCAAGTCAAATGTAAGTTTTTCCAAAGAAAATATAACCTTTTCCATATCAAATGTAATCATTTCCTTAACTATTGAATAGGAAATGGTTACATTTGAAATGGAAAGGTTACATTTGAAATTGAAAAGGTTACATTTGCTTATTATAAATATAGCATATCCAAGTCAATTGTAAGCTTTTCCATGTTAAATGTACCATTTTCCATTTAAAATGTGACCTTGGAAATGGGAGAGATTATTACATTTACTCAAGGATGTTGTAATAGTATTACAAATATTGTACAATATACAATGTAGTAATATACAAGTATTATTACGAATATTGTAGTATTATTACAAACTCCTTGCATTTGTTTAAGAAAAAGTTACATTTCAAATGGAAAAGGTTACATTTGACTTGAATAAGGTTATAGTTGATTTGGAAATGTTATATATAGTCGCGTCAATAAAGCCTTAAAACAGGCAATCTTCGAAAGTCCTCAGAAACAGCTCCGATTTTGATAATTGCTTTTTTTTAATTTTTGTTTTTTTATATTAATCAAAATCAGAAACCTTTCAAAGGAGGGAAATAATTATTTATATTGTTTAAACAATATATACGTTATTTATATAAAGAAATCAGTTTCTGCGTGGTTTTCTTTGAAAAACATTATTCGTGTAATAATTTTGGTGTTAAGAATAGTTGTTAAAAGTACAATTGTACATGAATTCAGTAGAAAGAAACAATTTTTTATTTTTATTTTATTTATTTATTATTATTATTATTATTTTTTTTTTTAGAGTAGTATTACAATCTGTCCCAATTTGGACATCAGTGGTGAAAGATAACATTCATACAATATTATATGAATCAATAAAACGTTTGGAAAGTCGATGAAACAAGAGGTTCATTAGTGCTAAAGTTTGCGTAATTTTGATTGCTTTCAAATAATTACCTTATTGCTAACCCCAATTTCCGGGAGATATTAAAGAATTATTTTTCCTTTGTTGAACTTGCAGACTCTTTGACATGATGCTTCGCTGTAACCTCTGTTAGAGGTAATGAGCTCAGTCGTACGCTCTTGTCTTTGAAGCTAATGCTATAAAACGCCTGTATCGCAGTTCGTTCAAGTTTTTGGCAGTTTTAGCACCATAGATGATGAGGAAACTATAAATACCTCCATTAAAAAGTATTTCTTCACTGAATGCATGAATGAAAAAGAGATACATTACTAACATGGATTTGTTGAATAAACTCGTTGCAACACATTATTTTTGACTGGTTTTAAAAAAATATATTTCTATATCATTAGCTGCTAAAGCCATCAATAACACTAAAACATCAATGTGGCCTCTGCTACAACGACCACATCATGAGACTATCAAGAGCTGATTGTACAATTAAACGATCTGCATCACTTTCTGTTTGACTCCATTCAATATTGTTTTCAGCCAACAGCAGAAACAATTTATAAATATATTTTTATTTTTGCTGTTTCCTAAGAATTTCTCTTTAGGTGTATTCAGAAGCAGATCTTCTTTCAACAAATAAGCGATTGAAGTATTACTTATATATCAGTCATTTCTCTTCATTGTTGTATCCATCAAAAACAATTTTGACGTTGGTACCATAGTTATTACGTAAAAATCTGATATACTGTTGAAAAATATCCATAAACTTTTGATTATTTTCCCATTTTAATCTATGAAGTAACATACAAACATCGATAATGTGAAGAAAATGTGTAACATCATTAAAATCGGTTTTACATTGTTCAAAAATATCGCATTGCGTTGATTTCGTCGTTTTTATCATTCCAGTGTTACCAAAAAGTGAAAGAGGGCAGTGAGCCAGCTCATAGTTAAAATATTGACGAAGTTCTTCAATATTCTTTCTCAAAAAGCATAAGCGTTGGAAAATTATATTTGGATCAACAGCTACTTCAGTATTATTAACTTTAATTTTACTGTCCTTGCTCTGTAAAGATTTAGCTGTATCTTTTATTGACATTTTTATGGCTTTAAAGTTTAAACCTTTAATTTTTTCTTGAATTAATTCCTATAACAATCAATAGTTTCTTTACCTAAAATTCCAGTGGGATTCGCTATTATTTTCTGTACATATGGAAAGGGGTTGTGAATATTAAACAATTTTACATCTTCATTTACAACCGAAGAATCTTTATTTATTCTTCTATCACTGACGTCAGTATGCTGGTATGATGATGAAGAGCGTCCGAGAGGTTCACCCTTTATATTCATGGACTTTATGAGAGTTTGTTCTATTGTTTCATCGACTTTCTAAACATTTTATTGATTCATTATTGTGTATATATATATATATATATATATATATATATATATATATATATATATATATATATATAATTGTAATTTTATTGCTGTGTAAATATTGTATAAATGTTATCTTTCACCACTGATGTGCAAATTGGGATAGATTATAATACTATTCAATAAAAAAAAAAAAAAAAAAAAAAAAATTGTTTTATCAATTGAATTCATGTACAATTGTACTTTTAACAACTATTCTTAACACCAAAATTAATACACGAATTATGTCTTTAAAAGAAAACCACACAGAAACTGATTTCTTTATATAAATAACGTACATATTGTTTAAACAATATAAATAATTATTTCCCCCCTTTGAAAGGTTTCTGATTTTGATAAATATAATAAAACAAAAATTTTAAAATAGAAATGATTGAAATCGGAGCTGTTTCTGAGGACTTTCAACGAAAAAGCTTCATTGACGCGACTAATATAAAGGAATTGAAAAAAAATGTGAGCTGAGAACAGAAAAAAATAAAAAAAATAATTTCACGCCAACAATGATATAATTATTATAAATGCTGGATAAGTTGTTATAGACACAAATCTGTCTTAGTAAGATGCATGTGCATGCGACCTTTTGGAAGTGCAGCGAGCGACCATCAACCAAGAGTACCGACCGACATCACATACCAGTATTGACATTTTTTTATTTAATTTTTTTCTCTTTTCCTCATTTTGTTTTACTTGTTCTAATTATTAATTGTTTTCTGTAAGTTAATCTATCGTCTTGTCGTCATCTTAATATCGTTTAGTTAAGGTTTCTTTCATTTTTTTTGGTTTATAAGTATATTGTTATGAATTTATTTTATTAAAAGTGTATAACAATAATTTCCGTTTTCTTTCATTATTATTATTATTTTCATTATTCATCAATTAATAATTATAATTTATTAAAATTATTAATCCTTATGAATAAGCATCTATTCTAGGGAAGAAGGATAGTGGTTAATATTTTGACACCGCCCCTCTCCCTACACTTACATATATTAAATTTGATAAAAGATGTATTACATATCCCAATTTTTTTTTAGCATATGTGTCTTTGTGTATACCGATAAGGCTTATTGCTTTATCTAGTCCAAGAGATAGTAAAATATTAATATTTTTTTTAGAGGTATGATTTATGATGATGATGATGATATGAGGTATATAAGTACCCACTTCTGTGTGGATGACACTTACTAATTAATAAGTGACACACATCAGCAAGTGGTTTAAAAAGAGTTCGCGGAAACCAAGAATCGCGTTATCATCTTCTCTTATCTCTCCCTCTCCCTCTCTCTCTCTCTCTCTCTCTCTCTCTATATATATATATATATATATATATATATATATATATATATATATATATATATATATATTGTCTATATGGTTTAGTGAAAATCGAGTTATTCACAAGTATATGTTTAATTTACTTTTAATACTCTTATAATATATTATTAGTATAATTTTCGTGAAGTTTGAATTTTTCAAAATTATTTATGTATTTTTATTTGTGAAGAAAAGTTTTATTTGAGTTTGTATAAAGGAATACTTGAATAATTTAAGATTTCAATATTTTATGTAAATTGTTTCTCTGATTTTGTTTCTATTTATGATTATTATTTTTATTGATTCTTATATTGATTACTAATTTTTGAGTCTAAATTTTCTATCTGGTTTGTAAGATTTAAGTTATTCACAAGTATTTACATTTTTTATTTATGGATATTCTTGAGAAAATTATTTAAGATTGTGGATGTAATTAGTTGACCGTTGAGAATTACTGGAAGGAATTAGTCCGGGTGGCGGTCATTAAATGAAACAACTAAATAGTTACAACTATTTTATTGTTTGCCAACGTTTCGACCCCCTTTGTGGGTCATCATCAGGGCGCATGGTGGGAGAATGGAAACTAGTTTCCATTCTCCCACCATGCGCCCTGATGATGACCCACAAAGGGGGTCGAAACGTTGGCAAACAATAAAATAGTTGTAACTATTTAGTTGTTTCATTTAATGACCGCCACCCGGACTAATTCCTTCCAGAAAATTATTTAAAGTTAAATATTTATGGTTTCTTTTTGTAATTGTTTTAGTTTTTCCACAATTATTCATGCATTTTTATTTGTAAAGAAAATTTGTATTTGATTTGGTATAAAGAAATACTTGAAAAATTTAAGATTCAACAAATAGTTACCTTATTTTCATAATTTTTCTGACTTTGTTTCTATTAATGATTATTGTTTTTATTGATTCTTATGTTGATTATTAATTTTGTGCTTAACTTTTTCTATCTGGTTTGTATAATTTGAGTTATTAACAAGTAAATACTTTTTTATTTATAGATATTCTTGAAAATTTTTCTTTATAGGTAAATATTTTTAGCTTCAATTTTGTGAAATTTTAAGTTTTGCAGAATAATTATATATTTTTATTTGTAAAGAAAAGTTTTATTTGATTATTTTTTTTATTTAATTAATTTAAAATTCAACAGTTATTCATTTTATGTTCATTACATTTTTTATTCATTTACTTATAATTACTGTTTTGTAAAAACTGTCGGCTGATATGATATTATACTTATTTGTATTGCTCAAGGAGACTACATTGTCTCAGAGCATTAAAATGTAAAATTGTAAATATGTTAAAAGGTAAATAAAATCTCTCTCTCTCTCTCTATATATATATATATATATATATATATATATATATATATATATATATATATATATATATATATATATATATATATATATATATATATGATAACGCGATTTTGGTTTCCGCGAACTCCTAAACACAAGATGGATTTTGATACGGATTTCACAATCATTTAGGGCATGTTTTCCTGTAGGTTTATAAGTAAAATACGTTGATTCATTTGTTAATTTTTCAACAAATAGATTTTGTCTTCTATTCTTTATAAAGAAAGTGAACATTTTAAGGACCAATTATTTATTTTTGGCACTATTATAACAAAATGTATGTGATTATGAAATTTTTAATGAACTTTTATCTATTACTTCTTTCAATTTAACAAATGTATTTATTTTATTAACTACGTGTAAACAATATTTAACTATAGAGACTGATAAATAAATAACTTTCAAACTTTTAGTTTGGTCATTTTACTTTCTTTAATAAAAAAGAATTCTATCAGGTTGCTGGATTTGCTGGATTAAATACCATTATTATAATAAAATGTGAGTTTCTAAAAATGTTTATATCAAATTATTTTAGAATAAACCAACATATATCCAATTGTAAAAATATAAAAAACACAAACGCAACAGCATTATCATCCCATAGTTTAATAAAACAACACAAATTTAACTTCGAAAACACAGTAATTTTAGACACATCTCAAAATAATAGAAATAGAAAACTACTAGAAGCAATCCATATAACCAAAAATAATAGCAGGACAATAAATTATAAAACAGATACAAAAAACTTAAGAACTCATTATACAGATATCATAAATAAGATACAATTTTAAAAATAAATAAAACAATAGCCCAAGAACCATAATTAGGACAGATAATTAATAGGGGTAAAAATAAAAAGCAATAAGGATTACACCGGAATACTGAAAAGGTACAAAGGTTTAAAATAGAAATATAATGGAAACAGTGAGCCAATAGACAAGTAGCAGTGTGCTATAAGATGTAATGAAGAATGAAAAATGTTGTAGCAAGGAATAAGGTAATTAAAGTTAGTTAGTTTAAAATAGTTATGACAAATTGCTAAGCTTCATTTTTCAAAGAAAAATATTTAAACAATGTAATTTTATTCAATAATGAAAGTATAAAAAATAGTTTCAGTCTTGAAAATGGGGAAACAACCCCGAAACGTCGACTAAGATGGACAAAAAAGGTGTTAAAAGACTTAGGAAATAAAGTAATTGGATGATGAATGGAAGGTAGTGGGTGCTTTATTGAATGTTCCAATTAAGAAAACTTCCACAAAAATTAAAAAAGAAAAGAAACAAAATGTATGTGATTATGAAATTTTTAATGAACTTTTATCTATTACTTCTTTCAATTTAACAAATGTATTTATTTTATTAACTGCGTGTAAAAAATATTTAACTATAGAGACTGATAAATAAATAACTTTCAAACTTTTAGTTTGGCCATTTTACTTTCTTTAATAAAAAAGAATTCTATCAGGTTGCTGGATTTGCTGGATTAAATACCATTATTATAATAAAATGTGAGTTTCTAAAAATGTTTATATCAAATTTATGTGGCTTCAAGAAGAAATACTATGATAAGAGTTAATTTAATTAAAAACCTGCGAGAACCGAAGCGATGCAACCAAGTTGTTTAAACCTAAAAACTGATCCTTAGGTTAAAACTATTGATCGAAATAGTAGCGGCGATTTAAGACGTACTAAATAAAGTAATAAAAATGCCCAAAATGAAGAAAACAAAAAATTAATCGTAATATATTACGGCGTTAGTGCTTCTCCTCTTATAGTAGGAAATATAGTACCTTTTGGAAGAAAATGAAATGAAAGGTTATCTGTTTACTGTCGATATAGTACGTTTTGAAAGGAAATGTTTTTAGTACCTTTTGGAATGAAATGAAATGTGGATATAGTATCTTTTGGAATGAAATGCAATATTGAAATACGTTTTTAAAGGATGTGTATTTTTTTTTTAGATAAAATCTGATGACGGAATTAGATAAAGCTAAACCATTAGGATGCAAATAAGTCAAAATATCAATTTAAAAAGAAAAATGTCCTTTAGTACCTTTTGGAAATCAACTTCTAAATAATTGAGAAAGGAACCGACTACAAAATAGTTACTATTTAGAAGCGAGAACCATCAATAACAATTTAAAATATATAAAATTCTATTCTCACTTTCATATTAATGATTTATCTCAAGAGGATTAAGATGCTTATAATTAAATAAAACAAAAATCGGCAATGACGTAAGTGTGGTTAAAATTTCAAAACCAAAATGTAGTCTACACCTTATTTAGGTTTGGTTGAAATTTGAACTTTTCAAGAAATTATTTCAAACAATGCTTAATGTTCTATTATAAGCTTTTTTTAATGAAATTTTATATACATATACATTCAAGATGTGAGAAATCATCACGGATTTTAAAATACAAAATCCTTAAATTAATATTAATTAAATATTGATTTGTGTTAATATGTTTAGATCGAAATATTAACTGTATATATTTTTTGATGAACATGTGACCCGAAGTATTCTATTTTTACAGCTTTAACTTTTAATAGATGCATTATTCTACTATTGGCGCGACAGGCCGTGTAGGCTCTTGATCGCTCGATGTAGTCTCTTCGAGACCACACCACGATTCCCGATGAATCATTATTTGGTAGAGCCATTACTCCCTACGCCTATTTATACATATAAAACCTTTACAATTTTGGAAATTAGCCTCTTTTGGAAGAATTAGTCACATACTAACTTCACACAAGACTGAAACGACAAGAAACTGCCAGTAGATATTGATTACTACAACACTTGACAAACGTTCAAAACTTCCAGTGTATTGCTCAAATTCCAAATGCTCATTTACATCACTATTACCAGACTTGTTTGGAAAAATGGAATTGAACACAAATGCCTCTCGCATTATATGCGGCATTGATTGTAAGCCAAAATATTTTATGTAAAAAAAAATTATGGATTGTAAGTCTAATTTTGCAAGCTTTAGGGACGGTTATTTAGCGCAGTTTACTCCTAAAATTGTTACTAACCAGCGTGGTCACAAAACTTTCCTACAAGGTTGATTACTATGCATTTTGCTTTAAACGCACTAAATAGCTGATATTAAAGCTAAATTCACTGACCTAACTGAATTATGTCAATGAATTTGTTGAATTGTTATACATTTTGGCAGATTTGCGAGGCCCCGTAACTCAGAAGCTGTTTCGATTACTTTAATGTACAATGTTTTACACAAAATGCTCTGAAACTGAGTTTTTAAGGAAAAACTGAAGAAGTGGCTTTTCCAAGCGTTTTTTCAAGATGGCGGAAATGCAGAAGGTCTGCGAGTGTAGTCCCGTCGAACATTGTAATATGAACGATTATTACTTATTATTATAAGTTTTTTAATTAATTGTGATCCACATTTTTCACTCAAAAAATTATTTTAACATTTTCAACCTTTCGGCCTAGAATGGGAATCCATTTTCAAGGAACCAATATCTTTCATACTCCTTTACATATAAATATACATGTGTAGTCAACGTAATAGCCTTGTCAACTTTCAACTTTTTACACTACTAATTAACAGTTGTTTAATTGCTTAATACGCTTTATCTTTTCGAATATCCAGAGATACCTCTGCTCACTCTCCATTAAATTTTACAATTTTGTGTATAAGATAATATTTTTTCTAAAATCTTTAGCTTTCCATCCGTATATTCTACGTCTATATCACTGTATTATGTTCAACACAAAAAAACACAAAAATTGCATTAACAACTTGTTTGCTCATTTCTCCTTTTTTCTAATTTATTTAACTTATACATTTATCCGTTTTTTATCAATGCAAAGAAGATGATCTGGGTATTTTTATAAAGCTACAAAATTGAAGGTACTTTATAGTACGAAAATTTAAGCTATCGGCATTTAAGCCCTGTCAGACATTTTCAATCAGAATGAAATCTACATCATATTAAAGCCCATTAAATTTTACACCGACATAGCGAATTTAATCAAAATCGTTAGAACCGTTTTAAAAAAAATCGTAAAAAGGTGAAATATTCATGGTATAAAGTGGCTCTTCTGCTTGGCTGATTTTGATGGTAAAATTAGCTGTATCATCTAAGGATTACGAAATACGAAAAAATACGAAATTTCAGTTTCATAATATTTTTGCGCAAGGCTTACCACATACACACAGACCTTTTTGTGCGACTTGGTTATTTGGGCTCAGGGGCCCCTCAAACGTGTAAAATATTCACGATCGCAATACTTTTCCTTACTATATATTTATATAGGTCCCCTGAGTCCAAATAACCAAGTCCCGCAAAAAGGTTTGTGTGTCTGTGTGTGGTGATTCTAGCGCAAAAACGAAAAGTCGTACGGAACCGAAATTTCATATTTAACACTACTATGTGCCCGAAATGTTACAGAAACTTTTTCACTAAAAATCAGCCGACCGGAAGTCCTACTTTATCCCATGTATTAAGCACCTTTTTACGATTTCCTCAAAAACGGCTGTTTTTGATCAAACGATTTTGATTAAACTCGCTATATTAGTGTAAAATTTAATGGGCTTTAATATAATGTATGTTTCATTCTGATTGAAATAGTCTGACTGGGCTTAATTGCAGATATTTTAAATTTTCTTCCTTTAAAGTACCTTTAATTTTGTATATTCTATAAAAATAAGCATATCATCTTATTACCATTGATAAAAAACATGTAAATATATAATTTGAACGAATTCAATATCCAACTAAAAGAGAAAACTGAAAAAATATTTTTTTATGCAATTGTTTCACCGCTTGGTCACTGGATGGCGCTGTCCTTACCGGACGCTCCAAGTAGTTCTAACACGGAGTGATAAAAAAAAAAAAAAAAAAAAAAACTTACTGAATCTCATTGATAATATTATTTAATAAAAACATCTTTCTATAAAAATCAAATGCAAATAGTTCTTTAACAATTTATTTTCGTTTCTAAATTTGTTTAAAAATTCTTAAAGTGATATTAATAACAGAGGTAAGTGAAAGTTGTGTGTTGCGCCCACCAGATTTTTTTCTAATTATCTCCTGAATAGCTCCTAAAAACTCCATCTTTTAGAGATTGCATATGGTATATATGTGTGATGAATGATGGTGGATACAGTTTATGCTTATATGGATGTTACTTTCATCATCATTTTATTTTTATTCAATTGGGTATAGGGTAAAAATACACTGTATCTAGAGTTAAACAATGTTTATTCATATTTTATTAAATAAAATGAAATTTACATTTTAAAAAAACGCAGCAGTATACACTTATAAAACCCAACAAGATGCTTTCGTTTACCAGTTGAGAATATGAGATTCTATAGAAAGTTTATACAATCCTATTTTTTCACATTTTATACCACTAGCATACAGTATTAAGTTAAATCAGATATTTTTGTGTAAAATCATACTGATATTTCATTTCATAACACTATATTCGTTGATTCAACAAGGGGACATTAAAATATATTTATATCATATATATTTATATCGTTATTTGAAGTAATCCTGAACTTACGAATATTATGAAAAACATGCCTATTTACATATATACAGAAATAAATACAGCACTAGTATGTCTGATACAATGAATGATAGATATTTTAAACAAGAAAAGAAATTTTTCTTGTCGATAGTGCTTTCCCCCTAACATGATTAAATCAGTTCACATGGTTCACTGTACTCTGTCCGATTTACATTTTCTAACTTTTGAAAAAGTGTTCAGAAAAGATTTGAGGCAAGGCCGGGTGATATCTTGTTGCCGTGGAGGGGATGGGACGGTCCAAGGAGGTAGCCTGGGGTCGTACTCAAGAGTGAGAAGGAAGACCCCAAAGCAGGCGAGGCTTCTTTTCCTGTCCATTTGTCTGTTTCCATCTTACCTGAAAAATGGCAAAAATAATAGAGATTAGAAAAAAAAAATCATTAAACATATATGTTTACATGTATATAAAAATCAATATATAACTAAATACACAGGGTTTTTCAGGTTTATGTGGCCAGACTTCAGGAATGAATTGAGACGTTGATTTCTAAAAAGTACTATAAAGGTAATTTTTTTCGAAACTGATATTTTGACATATTTGTATTCTAATGGTTTATTTTAATCTTGATCCGTCATCAGATTTTATATTAAAAACATAAAAATCCTTAAAAAACGTATTAAATTGCATTTCATTCCAAAAGGTACTAAATCCACATTTCATTCCAAAAGGCACTAAAAACATTTCCTTCCAAAATGTACTGTATCCTCTGTAAACATATAACCTTTCCTTTCATTTCCTTCCAAAATGTACTATATCCTCTGTAAACATATAACCTTTCCTTTCATTTCCTTCCAAAATGTACTATATCCTCTGTAAACATATAACCTTTCCTTTCATTTCCTTCCAAAATGTACTATATCCTCTGTAAACATATAACCTTTCCTTTCATTTCCTTCCAAAATGTACTATATCCTCTGTAAACATATAACCTTTCCTTTCATTTCCTTCCAAAATGTACTATATCCTCTGTAAACATATAACCTTTCCTTTCATTTCCTTCCAAAATGTACTATATCCTTGTAAACATATAACCTTTCCTTTCATTTCCTTCCAAAATGTACTATATCCTCTGTAAACATATAACCTTTCCTTTCATTTCCTTCCAAAATGTACTATATCCTCTGTAAACATATAACCTTTCCTTTCATTTCCTTCCAAAATGTACTATATCCTCTGTAAACATATAACCTTTCCTTTCATTTCCTTCCAAAATGTACTATATCCTCTGTAAACATATAACCTTTCCTTTCATTTCCTTCCAAAATGTACTATATCCTCTGTAAACATATAACCTTTCCTTTCATTTCCTTCCAAAATGTACTATATCCTCTGTAAACATATAACCTTTCCTTTCATTTCCTTCCAAAATGTACCATATCCTCTGTAAACATATAACCTTTCCTTTCATTTCCTTCCAAAATGTACCATATCCTCTGTAAACATATAACCTTTCCTTTCATTTCCTTCCAAAATGTACTATATCCTCTGTAAACATATAACCTTTCCTTTCATTTCCTTCCAAAATGTACCATATCCTCTGTAAACATATAACCTTTCCTTTCATTTCCTTCCAAAATGTACTATATCCTCTGTAAACATATAACCTTTCCTTTCATTTCCTTCCAAAATGTACTATATCCTCTGTAAACATATAACCTTTCCTTTCATTTCCTTCCAAAATGTACTATATCCTCTGTAAACATATAACCTTTCCTTTCATTTCCTTCCAAAATGTACTATATCCTCTGTAAACATATAACCTTTCCTTTCATTTCCTTCCAAAATGTACTATATCCTCTGTAAAAATATAACCTTTCCTTTCATTTCCTTCCAAAATGTACTATATCCTCTGTAAAAATATAACCTTTCCTTTCATTTCCTTCCAAAATGTACTATATCCTCTGTAAACATATAACCTTTCCTTTCATTTCCTTCCAAAATGTACTATATCCTCTGTAAACATATAACCTTTCCTTTCATTTCCTTCCAAAATGTACTATATCCTCTGTAAACATATAACCTTTCCTTTCATTTCCTTCCAAAATGTACTATATCCTCTGTAAACATATAACCTTTCCTTTCATTTCCTTCCAAAATGTACTATATCCTCTGTAAACATATAACCTTTCCTTTCATTTCCTTCCAAAATGTACTATATCCTCTGTAAACATATAACCTTTCCTTTCATTTCCTTCCAAAATGTACTATATCCTCTGTAAACATATAACCTTTCCTTTCATTTCCTTCCAAAATGTATTATATCCTCTGTAAACATATAACCTTTCCTTTCATTTCCTTCCAAAATGTACTATATCCTCTGTAAACATATAACCTTTCCTTTCATTTCCTTCCAAAATGTACTATATCCTCTGTAAACATATAACCTTTCCTTTCATTTCCTTCCAAAATGTACTATATCCTCTGTAAACATATAACCTTTCCTTTCATTTCCTTCCAAAATGTACTATATCCTCTGTAAAAATATAACCTTTCCTTTCATTTCCTTCCAAAATGTACTATATCCTCTGTAAACATATAACCTTTCCTTTCATTTCCTTCCAAAATGTACTATATCCTCTGTAAACATATAACCTTTCCTTTCATTTCCTTCCAAAATGTACTATATCCTCTGTAAACATATAACCTTTCCTTTCATTTCCTTCCAAAATGTACTATATCCTCTGTAAACATATAACCTTTCCTTTCATTTCCTTCCAAAATGTACTATATCCTCTGTAAACATATAACCTTTCCTTTCATTTCCTTCCAAAATGTACTATATCCTCTGTAAACATATAACCTTTCCTTTCATTTCCTTCCAAAATGTACTATATCCTCTGTAAACATATAACCTTTCCTTTCATTTCCTTCCAAAATGTACTATATCCTCTGTAAACATATAACCTTTCCTTTCATTTCATTCCAAAAGGTATTATAATTCCTTCTATGTGGCAGAAGCACCTAACCGCGTAATATATTAACAATAATTTTTTGTTTTCTTCATTTAGTGCATTTTTATTGGTTCATTTATCAGGCCTTGAATCACCGCTATTATTTTGATCAATGATTTTAACCTAATATTCAGTTTTTATGCTGTTTTAAACTACTTAATTGCGTCGCTTCGGTTCTCATAGGTTGTCAATTAAATTAAGTTTTTTAATAGTATTTCTTCTTGCAGCAACATAAATTTAGTTTAAATTATTTCTGAAACTCACATTTTAATAGATTAATGGTATTTGATCCAGCAAATAGTTGGAATTAGTATTCCACGAATTTGCTAAATATAAGAGGAAAAACCGTGCCTGATCTAACTTAATAGTTATATTATTATTATTATTTATTACGAAATAATACAATCTGCCACCTTCTGGGGCAATGAGTATTACAGATATAAGAAATCATTCATTCCATATGTACTTTGGAAATAAAATAAAAATAAATAATTATTAAAGATCAAACAAAGAAGAAAGACAGAAAAAAATATATATATATATATATACACAAAATTAAGTAAATACTATAAAGAAAATAATAATAACAATCTTTTTCACATTCATACCTATTTACAATATTTACAAACTGCCCCTGGGATCACCGAATCAAACCTCGAGATCCACTAGTGGATGTCGAGGCACAATGCTAGAAGATCCCAGCGCCTCTCATTCAACCGCGTCACTGGTCTTGAGAGTCAGTGGAGGCTGAGCGAGGGCGCTAGAGCCACATACACTCAGGGCATGAGTGGAAAAGCTGGCCATTGCCAGCACTCCAATATCATATTTACAAGAGATCTCTGAGCCACTGCCGCTTCAACCTACGAGGAGGGTTATAGGGATGTTTGGAACTGGATAGGGAGTGTGCCAAGGGATTAGGAAGGTGAGTAAGCTTCTGATGGAAGATTGAGAATTTGGATGGGATTAGATCAAGGACAAATGGGATATTCAGGTCATGGTGTAAGGTTTTGTTGGTGACATAACATGGGTCATCGACTATTGTTCTAAGGACTTTAGACAGGAAGGATTGGATACGTTTGATATTCGAAAATTTTGCTGTTCCCCACAGAACTTAATAGTAGATTTCTTTTGATTTTTGTATGTTAAATAAAAACTGAGAAGTTATTCATTTACTTTATAGCTAAATATTGTTCACACGTAGTTAATAATATAGATAAATTTGCTAAATTCACACAAATAGTAAATACAAGCTCGAAACAAACTTCATAATTACATACTTTCTTATTTTAGTGCCATAAATAGATAAATAGTCCTTTGAATATTAACTTTATTTTTGAAGAATAGATAATCAATGTAATTAACCAACAAAGATATTTCTCAGAGGAAGAATAAGGAAATATACATAACTTAGTTATTAACAATATAAAGACATAAGTCATCGGTAATGTATCATGAAGGTTATAGTGACTGTTACCAACTTATCGCGCGTTATATTCTTCCAAAAAGTACTATATTCCTTTTAATTCTTTCCAAAGAGTACTATATCCACGTTTCATTTCAAAAAGTACCATATCCATACTACATTGTCCAAACATCGTCGGAAAAGTGCAATAATTTGGAGAACTAAGTTGGTAACACGCTTAAAAATATACTTTAGATTATAATAAAAAAATAATCAGGTAAACTGGTCCAATAATCAAAAAATGACAGATTTTTGCGTTTCTTGTAAAATTGTCAAAAGCCGATATAGTACCTTTTGGAAATCAACGTCTCAATTGGGGACCTCAAAACACCAAAAAAATCCTCCGGAAATGCGCAGTTAAGAAGATAGAGTCGAAAATGTTTTTAACTTCTAGCTTCTCAGGAATCGATATTTCGGCAAAATCTCAGAAATGATTGTTTGAGATCATTAAATTCTACGAGAATTGGTTTCAAACAATTGTACCTAGCGCCCTTATAACTCCACCTGCCTGATCAAGGTCATGGGTCTCTAATGGAACGGTGGGGTCCAGGATCATAGCAGTACTTCTGTTCTTTGGGAATTTAACAATATCTACGTAACCTCACTGATCCGTCCTAGTCAATATCAATGTCAGTAGATCCCGTCAAAACAAATGAAATCTTTTTCCATAATGAGCTTTGCTCACTCTTGGTTAACCCCGTGGTGCCGATGCTGATGATAACGATAATGCCGACGAGAAATGATAATGAGGTCTTAGCATTGTGGTCAATCGTACTCATGAAATAGAGAAGAAGGAACTGAATAAAGTTATTAAAATTTTTGAGATTCGAGGAAAAATGTTGGACAGTGGGAATAAAAGAGAGCAACTGTTTAATGTTCTTACAATCAAAGAAAGTTTCATGTTAGTTCATCATAATCAATTGGAGTACTTTACAACGTTTTATGAAAGCTAATTCTAACTGATTATTTCCTTTTGTAGGAATGATTTACAGGTTCATCCCATCTACGAATCATGAATCGCTTTCATCGTAAACAGTTCTGTATCAACGATCTTTATCAGATCTCATCAGACTAAACTGCGATTTATTAACAATCAGAAGGAAAGGAGGGGTGCTGTGGCAGATTTTTAATTATTTTTGAGTGGACCATTACAATATTTAGCCCCTGGGAAGCCAGAAATCCTGGCGTATGCCCTCTGTCAAACCATATTTCATGGGGGTTGGAAGAGGGTTGGAGCCATCATTTTTCTATAGGGGCGGGGGTTGAACTGTTGCTGGTTGGAGGGCGAGTAGTGACGTTTAATCTAGAAAATTGCCGTGTCGGCCTCGTTCGTTTCCATTACTGTCACCGGCGAGGCCCCATGTGTCCCCCACATCATTATGCTCCATATTTAATCTTCAACTATTATCCACTCATGTTTTTTTTTTTTTTTTCCTGTGAAATTTCTCCTCTACATTGCTTCAATTTATAAGCGGCAAATGGTGGAGCTTTGAATATCGGTAATCATAGATGAAAGGATGGAAAATTTGACTATTCTTTTATGTTATGTATTTGAGAATGAAAAGTTTGAATGCTAAAAGAGATATGAGACCTTCATGTGCACTAGATCAAATTAACGCATGCCGAAATGTCCGTTCTGTTGTGGAATTTTAACTTCTTTTGGTTTGTCATTTTCAATAATGAACCTTTATAATTTGACCAAAAAAAGAAAAAATTACCCCCCTCCCCTCTCAAAAAATTTGAGGGCTCACGTTTCAAGATACGTAGAATCCGAATAATGAATAAATACTAATCCGTTTGTCCGCCGTCCGCGGTTTTTTTATCAGAAACTACTGGACCGATTTTTTTGAAACAGCTCAAAAATAGTAGCGCATCCGACGATGATCCTAAAACACCTAGACGTTGATATCCACCGATTAGTTTTAAAATGGCGGTCGATTAAATATGATTTAATTCCATAACTCAGTTATTTTTGAAGATAGAGAAAAAATGTATTAGTGTTTTTTAACCAAGAAACCGTAAAAGAGGAAAAACAAATTTACCTATAAATACGCCTATAACTCAGTTTTTCTAAGATAAAGACATTTTTAATTGAGTTATAGGATCATGACACAATGACGAATAAAAAAGTTTAAAAAAAAAGAAAGGAAAAATCATATACACGCTTGTTTATTTATTTTCTACAAAAAAAAAAAAAAAAAAAAAGAATCATTAAGATCGGTTTAGAAATAGCAGAGATATGTAGTTTTGGAATTAGCAGTGGTTATTGACCATTTTCCTTTGAATTATTTATTGCTTATCATATTAGTTAATTACCTTTAAACAGCTATATAAACAGTTATTCTCTGCCCGGATGACTTTAAGGGAAAGGAGGGGAAAGATAGGGGATAAGGGGGATGGAAAAAAGGGAAAATACAAATCGAACTTCAAACGGCACAAAACTTATATCTGTTAAAATAATTTTCTGTGAGCTTCATTATTAATAATCACTTATTATGGCTTAAACAAAAGACAATTTTATAATTCTCAAATTCGAAGCAGAACAATCGACATGTTAATTCAGCAGGATGACTTTAAGGGACGGGAGGGGATGAGAGGGATGGAAAAAAAGGGAAAGGGAAAATACAAATCGAACTTCAAACGGCACAAAACTTATAATAGTTAAAATAGTTTTCTTTGAGCTTCATTAGTAATAATCAGCTGCGATAGCTTAAACAAAAGGCGTATTTATAATTCTCAATTCGAAGCAGGACAATCAGCATGTTAACTCTGCTGAAGGATTTGAAGGGAAGGGAAAAGGAAGAGAGGGGATGAGAGGGATGAAAAAAAAAAAAGAGAAAATACGAATCGAACTTCGAACGGCACAAAATTTATATTCGTTAAAATAGTTTTCTTTGTGCTTCATTAGTAAAAATCAGCTGCGATAGCTTAAACAAAAGGCGTATTTATAATTCTCAATTCGAAGCAGGACAATCAGCATGTTAACTCTGCTGAAGGACTTGAAGGGAAGGGAAAAGGAAGAGAGGGGATGAGAGGGATGAAAAAAAAAAAGAGAAAATACGAATCGAACTTCGAACGGCACAAAATTTATATTCGTTAGAATAGTTAGCTGTGAGCTTCATTAGTAATAATCAGCTATGATAGCTTAAACAAAAGGCGTATTTATAATTCTCAATTCGAAGCAGGACAATCAGCATGTTAACTCTGCTGGAGGACTTGAAGGGAAGGGAAAGCGAAGGGAAAGGGAAGAGAGGGATGCAATAAAAAAGAAAAGGGAAAATACAAAACTGTGAAGGGAATTAAGGAAGGGGTCCGGTGTCTCCTGGGAAATCGCCCTGGTAGGACGTTCATCGGGAAGAATCAATATGTTGCCTCTGGGATACCCAGCCACCTTGCGCCCCCTCCCCTTTCTCCCCAACGAAATTTATCTAATAGATCAAAATTACAGTACTTTATTTATTCCTTTATCGAAACGCAATTTCCTCGATGGATCCAATTTAAAAGTGCCTAGTCATATAATTTCAAGACTTACTCGGTTGTTTTATAAAGGAGTAACGTAGTTTGAAGAATAAACTCTCTATACTAATAAGCTTTAATTCTTCACTTTAAATTACCTATATATTAAACTAGTGGACCCGTACCAGTTTCACAGGGATGCAATTTGAATGATTCGTTATAAAGCTCTGTCTGACCGACTTAGAGTTTATCGCTTTGGGAGTTTCAGCCCATCGTAACGAAAAGTGCAATCAGCAAGAAAATATATTTATTTTATAACGTATATTCACTATTATATTTAAATTTGTTTGAGGTAATTTATAGTCTAAACATTTCCATAATAGGCGCAGATAACTTTATTGCTTACCCAAGTACTTTTTTTTTTTTTTTTAATATATAATTTATGACATCCTGCCCTACAGTTTCCGTTAATAATATTCCGCTTGTTCCAGTTGAACAGATCCGCTACCTAGGACTTCTACTTGACAAACGTCTAACACGGAATCCCCACACAAAACTGAAACGACAAGAAACTGCCCGTCGCTATCGCTTACGACAACACTTACTGGACAGACGCTCCAACCTTCCACTTATCTACAAAAGGTTCATCTATATCACCATCATAAGGCCTATCTGGACTTACGGAGTAGAGCTTTGGGGCTATACAAAACCATCAAATTCTTCCCGTATTCAATCCTTACAATCCAAAATCCTTCGAAAAATCCTCAATGCTCCTTACTTTGTCACAAATAAACTCATCCATAAAGACCTTAACATCCCATATGTTGCTGATTTGGTATCAATCCTTCCATATCAATCACTCCACTCCCACTCTAATCCTCTAGTTGCAATCCTTGCTTCCTCTTTAATTCCTGACAATCCTCCGAGGCGCCTGAAAAGAAGATGGCCTCGAGACCTTCTAGTTTAGTTACCTAGTGGAGTGATGCCAATGGGCATTTTCTCTTCATGTTTTTTTTTCATGTATTTTATCATTACCGACATATTTACTTGTTGTATTACAAAATACAGTTGTAAATCTCAATAAAAATATTTAAAAAAAAAAATATATATATATATATATATATATATATATATATATAAAATTAATATTTACTTGTTCAGTATCAACGTTTTTGACGTCCTGATTTAAACTATAGCATTTATTTCTGATTTTTATTTACTTCTATTATTTTCACATACTTTACATTTTATTTACAACCTTAATTAGTATTTTTTTAATTATTATTTTCATTATTTATAATGTACACCAGGTCACTCCCAATCCCCTGTAATTTGTGTGATATTACGAACGTTGATGACCTCTGGGTTTAATGCCTTTAAACAACAACATTGTAATAAAATTGTAAATTACTTTATTGTTTATCTGAGTACTTTTTATTTAAAAAAGAATATATATGTATATATAATTAATATTTACCTGTTCCATTGATGGGCTTGATGTCTTGTGGACTCGGTGACTGAGATTTTTCTTTACCTTTTCCCTCACTCTTAACTTCCGATTTTTGTTGGGCTATCCTCTCTTGCTTCCTGAATTTCGCCCTTCTGTTCTGGAACCACACCTGATAAAAACATAAGGGTTACATTAAACAAATTATATTATTTATAATAAAATCTTATATAAATATATAATCCAGCAGAAACGTTGTTCTACCATTTAAATTATTTCTAGTAAATAATTTGGGTGTTAAAAATAAATAACCGAAGCATTTTGGGATGACCTGTAGCTAGGTGACTAGTATAACAGCTTCCTTTGCCAAAGGTCACGGGTTCAAATCCGCATGTGGTCCTAGGATTTTTTGATGGGAGTAAAAAATCCTTAGTTATGCCGTCCTTCGGAGGGGACGTTAAAAGGTAGTCCCGAACCTGTGCGATGTCAGGTACTCGTCAAAACCCTTATCCTGATAAAACCTGGAAAGGCAAAATTTAGGACTCTCACTGTAGCATCGTCCGATTAGACATAGTAGCATAAAGAGACGTTAAATAAATAAACAAACAAACAACCAATGTATTGTAAGTGCATATCCAACCCCATGTGGGAATGAGAATAATAACAGAAAGAGGAATGGGACACTATAGACGATGACTGCTGATAAAAAGATCAACTATTCATTTTCTTAATTCGATGTATTTCAATAAATTAACAGACTTATTCGTTCTTAGATGTCTTAAAAGTTTTAACTTTAATTTATTTACTATTATAATTTTTAGAGGTTCTAAACGGAACGGGTTTGTGTTGATGAGCATGTCATTCAGTGGTATTGATGTTGTATTCTATCCTATATCCTAATTAAACCTGGACAGGCACAATTTAGGGCTCCCGCTGTATCATCGTCCGATTAGCCACAGTAGGATAAAGTTGTGTTAAATGGATTAACAAACAATCCTTTTGTAGCGCTCAGTACTCTAAACCAGAAGGTCTCACGGCTATCTTCTTTTGAGGAAACATGGATAAAAACTTGTGGATTAGAGTGGAAGCGGTTAATTCATCCACGATTAAGTTTTCAGCTTTTGCCTCGTAAGAGTTTCACAGGCCTTTCTATAACGTGGTCTGTTCTGCTTTAAAAAACTACAACTTATTTCGAATATTCTTCTAGTGTCGTCATGTATTTCAAGTCGATATATAGTCTATGCATCTAAGGAGCAGTGGAGTGGAAACAATATTATTATTGCCGGTCGGTTTCCAAAGCAATTCTTGCGTTAGAAAAGCCAGATGCCCGAATAAAAACAGGATAAACGGTTGGTGAGGAGGAGGGTATGCCACTGGGGAAATCAGGTTGGCTAATTTCGAACAAAACTCTGAGTGGGCAACCGCACAACCGTCTTCCCTTCCACTGTCTGGAGGGACAGCTATCTCGCCCGCAGGCTACACCACTTATAGAAATTAGGAAATCATTTTAGTAAATTTTTTCTTATTTATTTATTATAGTGATAATTTACAACTGTCTTAACAAAAGAAATACATCAAGTAAATGTGATCATTAACATATCGGCATCATATAGGCGTAAGAAGTAACTACCCAGAGGTAGCACTTCAGCGTTAATTGTAATCAGTAGGTCTCGAGGCCATCGTCTTTTCAACCGCCTCGGAGGATGATCAAGAACAGAAGGAAATGAGAGTTTGCGTACAAGTGGGTTTGGGTGGACTGCAACTAATGGGATATTCACCTATTTACGGATTATTTTATCGGTAACAAATTAAGGGGGGTTTAAGATCATTCGGAGGATTTTGAACATCATTAAAATATGTAAGAGGAGAACCCCTAGAGCTGTGGTAGGGTATCGAAATCTATTTATTCCAAGTACTGGCTCAATTCTTAGTTTATGCTGACGACCTTGTGCTCATTGCTGATTCCCGGGAGAACCGTTATAGAATGGAGTGAGGCAAGATAATGGAGATAAATGCCGCCAAAAGCAAGGTGTTGCAACTCGGAAGAATGATCGAGGAAATGAATATAACCTGTAATGGAGAGTTGCTAGAATGTGTAGAAACCTACCAATATCTAGGAACCTCAATAAGTCGGTATTGTATGCTAGATCTGGAAATCGGAAATCGAATCAGCAAAGCGACTACTTCCAAATTAGCAATACCATAATCGGCAAAAAAGAAACATAAAATTAGTCATTTTTAAGACGATTTTTCTTCCGGTCCTGTTGTATGGAGCAGAACACTGGACAGTCCTGGATAAATTCATTGAAAGACTCACTACAGCTGAAATGAGAGAGAGAAAAAGGGAAAAATCGGGGGAAGTCAATGGCTCAGACAAAACTTATGGCTATGGATCGAGAGGAATGGAAGAAGTGGGCCGAGGTCAAGCAAGCTCTACACTGAAAGGCACGAAAGAACTAGTGAAAGAAGAAGAAGGAGGATTTTGGATTGCAAGGATTAGATGCGAGAGGAATTCGATGGCTTGGCGGATCCCCATAGTTTAATTCTATATATCCAAACCTATGGTAATGTAAAATTTGCTGTGCGCAACGCACGACTCATTTACCTTCTTTTTGATTTATAACCAGGGCAAATATTTCTGCTATTTTCTCCTTCAGTTAGTTATCGCATTCTTTCATATTTATTGTTAACAATTAACAAAACCATGCATAATTTAGAAGAAGAAATCTAGATAATCTGGTGTAAGCCCTGTAATTGTATTTCAACCAGTGGAAAACCTGTTTGGAATTAAGCATAAAACGGTGTCGGGATTCTTGATTTTCATTAACTACTAAACCGCGCGACGGATTTTTATAAGGTTTTCAATATCATTCAAGGCATTTTTTCCTGAAGGTTTATAAGTAAAACACGTTAAAATAAAGTTTATCTTTAGATAGGAAAATTTAATTTTCTGTAATCAAGGGATTAAAAAATCTTTCCTGAAAAATGAGTAGTAATATTGACGTATAATATGCAATCAAATAAGTTATAAAAGTTAACAAAATGCCGTTATTATCGTATAAACTTATGAACATTTGTTATTAGTAATGTGGTGGTGAGGGAGGTTTGATCATTGAGTGCTACTATTGTATACGTTATTTTCTTCCAAACAGTACTCAAGATTTTAGATAAAATGTCCCGTTTCAAAACGTACTTGAGTTGTTAAAATAAATGAAATGTTGTTATAACTTAAAATTGTTATTAATTATTACTACTTCTAGATAATTTAATGAAAACAGTTGTTCCACTATAAACTAATTGGGACTACTATGGAAACTAAATTAAGTTTTTATAATGTTTTAGTACAAAGTTTATTTAAAACATAAAATGCATAGTAATAAATCGAATACAACAGGAACCGTTTAACATTGCAAACAAAATGAAGCAATTTTGATTGTTTAACCAATTTATATTTGCCGACGATTAAATATAAGAATGAATAGAGAAACATTATAAAATTAAAATAATATTTTCTTAAGGAGGTTATGGGATTCAGTATTGCCACAGTACAGTATCGTACAAGTTATATTCTTCCGTACAGTACAAGATTTTGGAAACAATATTACCTACCAAATTGTAAGTAATTTCTTCTTTTCATACGTCTCGGAGGATTATCAGGAATATAAGAGGAAGTGTGGAAACCAGTGGATTAGAGTCGGAATAGAGTTTTAAATGGGATGGTTGATACCTGTTACGGGCTAAATCAGTAACATATGGAACATTAAGATCTTGATGAGTTTATTCGTGACAAAATAAGGAGCATTACGATTTCACGAAGGATTTTGGATACGAGAGAAATTCGATGGTTTAGTAGACATGCATAGCTACTCCGTAAGTCCAGATAAGTCTTATAAAAGTCATGTAGATGAGCCTTTTGTTGTTAAGAGGAAGGTTTGACCGTAAGTGTTGAAGTTGCTGAAAACGGCGTAGTTTAACATAAAATAAATGTTTTCCCTCAAAACACTATACTTCTTATTTATATCTGTAACATATTTTTTAAAAATTAGTATCCCCATGTTATTAGATTATCTTTAGTTACTTTATCCTCCTCGAAACGTTTCACATATATTTAGCGCAAAGAAATTTCGCCTTAAATGGATTCCAGCAAAGAGGCTGTTTTTGAAAACGGGAAAAATATTCGCGGAGGGGGTGGCGAAGATAAAAGGGTGTAATGAGAGGAAGAGGGAGAGAGATAAAATGAATAAGTGATGAAATGAGGGGGAGGTGGACAATGGGGCCAGGGTGGAAAGCCCTTATACAATTGTTATTAACTAGATGCCCATGTGTCAGTTGCCCACTGTTTACACAACTAAATTATCCCACTATATGCCTCCTTTGGCAGTCAATATTTACTTTATTCATTTGTTTTTATTTAATACCCCCCTCCTGTTGGGGTGTCAGTAGTTTTGCCGGAGGAGCTGATCAAACACTTCCAGTCAGCCACTTTCCAAACAAGGCCACCTGGCAGTGGTTAAGCAGTCACCATCCCTTCACACCCGATCTGTGCATGTTGACGGTTCATTACTCGACCTTGTTTCGCTATTAGATCTTTAGGATATTATTATCATTTTCCCTCAAAACATCCCTCCATGTTATTATATCGTTCTATATTATTTTAGCTTACCTATATATAAAATAAAAAGCGTTGAAATGGACTGAAAAGATATTAAATATGGAAGACTCCAAGTGTCCAAAAATATGCCTCACCAAACTCAGTAGATTAGCTGAGAAATTTCCACACACCACGAAAAACAACTAATCTGCATATGTAACGAAAAAGACTAAATCACGAATCGTTAGGATGGAAAAGAAAGGAAAAATATAATTCAAATCCTAATCCAAAAGCATAAAGATTTCTTAAAAATGGCTGACTTAACCAAAATGGAAATATAAATTACTGTCCGAATTAAGTAGAAATGTTTAATGAAACCCAAATAATTCAAAACTACATACAACTGACCTGCCCTTTACGCATAAAAAACTTATGCTTCAGATCCGGACAGCTAACATTAAATTCCAGAAAATTACTACGAAAACCATAACGCACAGATTCAATCCAATAGAAACCTGCACCATCTGCAATAAGAAAGAAGCTGACAATAATCACCATTTCTTCACATCATGCCCATCCTACCGCTCGACCATCATAACAGCCATAGCCCAGTTAACACCTTTAACCGTCTGCATATTTCTCAAATATATATCCTCTGAAAATACTAAAAGAAATTGTACTTTTACACCAGAGTAAGTCTGAATTTCAGAAATTTCGTGATAAGTCGTTGACTTATTGCATTTATTTATTATTATTTAATTTTATTTCTTCTGAAATGGATATTTTTTTGCTAATTATTATTATTTATTTTAATTTTGTTTTTATTGTAGCTAAATTTATTTTTTATTGTATTCATATAAGTGTGTATATATACACATACATATATATATATATATATATATATATATATATATGTTTTGTTTTTTATTACACAAAAAAAGAAGAACTTTGTATAGAAAATATGATTGATGTACACACTCCTATTGTATGGGTACTTCCCCGATTGCAATAAAAGTATATATATATTCTATTCTATATATGATGGGGAGCCGGTGGCTGAGTGGCTAGCGCGCAAGTCTCCCAC
Source organism: Piezodorus guildinii (assembly GCA_023052935.1). Taxonomy (NCBI): domain Eukaryota; kingdom Metazoa; phylum Arthropoda; class Insecta; order Hemiptera; family Pentatomidae; genus Piezodorus; species Piezodorus guildinii. Next base: position 50,086,341 of record CM041295.1, read on the forward strand.
GCCAGAGTTGTAAGTTCGAGTCCCAGTCCCAGCGGGACTTATATAAGAATATAATTAAATGGGGACTCACTCACAGCTTCTCCTCCGGGTAGTGAGACTCGTCAGACTACTGGTGGCAACTCGCAAAAATAGGCGTAAGGAGTGATGACACTACCCTAAACATTTCATCGAGGGACGTGAGTATATTCTCTCAGGAGTCTATATCACGCGGCCAAGGGCCTACAAGGCCTGTCGCGCCAGAAAATAAAAAAAATTCTATATATGAAATATACAGGGTGTCTCATGAATGTCTAGGCATATTGTGAGAGAGCAGATACAAGACCTCAAGAGTAATAAGTTAGTATGACCCATAGTCAGATTTTGAACTGTTAAAGATAACGTTCAAATTTTGAGTTTTTTGCTGCTATCCATGGTTTCATCAGAAACACTCAAATATATCTGCTTGACGGGTGCACGCACAGAAAATAAGTGGTGCCAAATGAAAGAAGAGAAATTTCCTAGAAGGTTTAGAAGTCGAACCTTCCAAATAGGAAAGTAAGTGTCGCAAAACGTCACGCAGTGGGATGAAATCACGATTTAGTGGCCAAAATTCTATAACACTTGACCTAATAAAGATAAATTAAAAATTATTAATTATTTTTTTCATTTATGAGTAGAGAATGTGCTTTATTAGTGAGTGTAAAAAAATACTCTCGTTACGTTTTATTTTTTTTAATATTTTATATTTTATTACGTTTTTTTAATATTTTTAATTATTTTTCAAAGTTACTGATTTCATACATTTTTGTTTTATATTTATATATTTAATATCAATTTATTCTATATACGAGCATTCGAATCGACGGAAATAATCTATTATCCGCTTCTATAGAATTTTCTGCGTTTATAATTTTCCTTATTCAGGAATTTACGACGTATAAAGAATTTATAAGGAATTATTGTTAAAAGGCAAAAAATCGAGAATTTCACTTAACAAAATAATATATTTTCGATACTTATTCTGTGAATATATTTTTTTTTTATTTCAATAGAACAAAAAAAAGACAAATTAAAAATTTGACGCATATTTTATGATTTGACCTAAATAACACTGATCGATCACATTTGGTCGAGCAAACTGTATCATAGTATTTTAGTACTATTAACTCCCTACATCTTTAAAGAAAAACTAAAACCAAATCTTCCCAATGAAAAAATTAATGAATTTTTGATTTTTTTTTTTTTTTTTTGACCTGTTATATGAACAATATTTTTTGATATTTTTAATGAAATTTTAAGTTTCTAAAATACATTAGGTGTAATGAAAGCCAAAATAAAGCTCCATGGAATTATTTTTTATCTCTCTTATTATTACTTTAATGTCTGCAAAAGTATGTGCTTGCGATATCTGAAAAATCATAATATTCACATTTCTATATCTTTAATATATACATGGTATAACAAAAATAAAAATAACCAATATATATGTATTGGTGAAATATATTTATTACGGTAATTATGATTCTTTATATTAACTACATCCTTATATAACTATAATATTCTTGATACCTTTTGGCCAGTCCTCATGTGATTCGTTATTTTTTTTAGTCATTCTCAAAGAGAACATTAAACAGGTAAATCATAAACATGTGTGATATAAATTGACGATTCCAATTAATGACAATTTAAATTAAAATGTATACAAAAAAAAAAAAGCATGATGATATAGTATATTTTCACTTATTTAATTTGTATAAACTATTTTAGTCTTGAAAATGGGTACAGAACTCCGAAACGCTGACGAGATGTAATTAAATTTTGATAAAAATAAATTATATTATGGAAGTTGGTGAATAATTTTTTGAATATGCAAATTTTTTTTTCCAAACACTTTCTGTATTCTAATAAATTTGAAAATTAAGATCGTGCTTGATAAATCTCGTGAGCTAAATAATTTTTACATTCACTTACCTATTTATGAAATATATAGTGAGGGAAAGTATTGGGATCGTGAAAATTTTCGAATCCCAGTTTTTAACGAAAATACACGTTTTATTGTCCTGTAAAAATGTCTGTGTGTCCGTGTGTGAGTGTATGTGGTAAGTCTAGCGCAAAAACGATTAGTTGTATAAAATTGAAATTTCATATTTCAAGAGAGACTGAGATGTTACATAAAAATTTTCATCAAAATCATTTAACCAGAAAGGCCACTTTATACAATGCATTTCGCACTTTTTTACGATTTCCTCAAAAACGGCTGGAACGATTTTGATTAAACTTGCTATATCGATGTAAAATTAAATGGGCTTTAATATGATGAAGGTTTCATTCTTGTTGAAATAGTCTGACTGGGCTTAAATACCGATAGTTAAAATTTTCTTCATCTAAAGTATCTTTAATTTTGTAGATTCGAAAATTGTAACCATTTAATGTTATTAGCATTGATAAAAAATGGCTAAATATATAAGTTGGATAAATTTGATAAACAGCTGAAAGAGAAAAGTACAAAAGTATTTTTTAATATATGATTATATCAATTGGAACATTCTCTTCTAATTATGTATATATATATTATAGGGGTACCTCGAAACGTAATAAGAATAATCTTTGACATGTTTTGATAAATAAATATATATAAACATAATTAGAAGAGAATGTTCCAATTGATATAATCATATCCTAAATTACTCTTCTATAATAGTAATTGATATAAAATAATATTAATATGGAAATGGAACACCATATGAAAAGAGCAAGAAGAACATTAAAAGTGGAATTATAAATAATTTTAAATGGACATAAGGAAATAATATTGAAAATCTGAAGATGAGGCATAGGGTACCTCGAAACATAATAAGAATAATCTTTGACATAGAAGAGAATGTTCCAATTGATATAATCATATCCTAAATTACTCTTCTATAATAGTAATTGATATAAAATAGTATTTTTTAATGTTTTTTTTTGTATTATTATAATATATATATATATATATATATATATATATATATATATATATATATATATATATATGCATAATATACCGTTGGAAATGTAAACAAAAAAAAAATGTATTCAAAATATTATCGTATACACAAAGTTGTTAAATGTAATCGAGAGTAGTGAGAAGCGGATAAAATTAACTGATTGTTGTATATAACACTATATAATTTTATATAGTTAAATTATTCAATCTAAAACATATGTTTCCAACGAAACTAAATAGCATTCTTTGAACCTTTTTGAACTCTATTTATTAGTTGTTGGATTGATTTTAACAAACAAAGTATGTGGAAGTCGTGTGTTGCCCACACCAGATTTTTTTTAAATATTATAACCGTGGCTCAAAAAAAAAAAAGAAAAGGCGGACTACTGTGTATATGTTATTTATGCACTTACAGCGCTAACGTTCAAATGATTTTATTGAGCGGAGGTAAGAAAAAGAAGGTGGGACGTGAGAGAAATATGAAGATTTCAGCGAAGAATAAGTGATAAAGCTGGGGTTGGCTCAAAGTGGATATAATATTCATCCGCTCACTTTCGCCACCTCGTAGTTCCCCTACTTCTCTCATTCATCCACCCCCGCCTTCTCGACGGCTTATAAAGTATCGTCAATTGTTTAAGAAGTCTGTATCCTTAACCTCGTACAGCTTTCCCAATCCCTCTTGCTAAGGGAGGTTGTCAGATCCTCCAGTGGAGATTCCTTTAACTGTGGATGGGATTTTTAAAGAGGATAAAACTAAGGATAAAGCATAATATTATAATATTGTTAATTGATAAATAAAAAAAGGTCTTTTTACTTTCTTTTTTTTTTATTTAAAATAAGTCCTAAATTTTTCCTATCCAGGTTTTATTAGGATAGGGATCTTTAACGAGTACCTGACATCGCACAGGCTCGGGACCACCTTTTAACGTCCCCCCCCGAAGGACCGCATAACTAAAGATTTTTACTCCAATTAAAAAATCCTAGGACCACCTGCGGGTTTGAACCCGTGACCTTTGGCATAGGAGGCTGTTATGCTAGTCACCCAGCTACAAGTGATCCCAGGGTCTTTTTACTTTTACTTACTTATATATGAAATATATAGTGAGGGAAAGTATAGTGATCGAAAAAATTTAGGACATGTTTTAGGGTCCTCTGAGTTCAAATGACCATCTCCAGGTCTAGAGGCCACCGGCTATTCAGACGCCTCGGAGGGTTATCGGGAATAGATGCCGATGAGAGGATACGGACAAGCGGGTTTGTATGGGCGGGTAATTTGGAATGAAAGGAGGAGTATCTTTTATGGGCAATTTCTGCAACGAGTGGGATATTCAGGTCTCTATGGATGAGTTTGTTGGTAACAAAGTACGGAGCGTCTAAGATTTGTCGAAGGATTTTGGATTGCAAGGATTGGATGCGGGAGGAATTCGATGGTTTAGTGGAGCCCCATAGCTCTATGCCATAAGTCCAGATAGGTCTAATAATGGTTGTGTAAATGAGTTTTTTGAAGTATAGAGAGAGTTTTCATCGTTTGTCAAGTAAGTGTTTTAACAGTCGATATCTACGAGCAGTTTCTTGTCGTTTAAGTCTTGTATGAGGATTCCATGTAAGACGTTTGTCAAGATAAAGTCCAAGGTATCGTATTTGTTCTACAGTGATGAGTGGGGTATGATTAAAGGAAACAACTGGACAGGAAGTCATAGGTTTACGGCGTAGAGTGAAGGTTATTTGGTGGGATTTATTAGGATTTATTTTGATTTTCCAATTGTGACACCATTCTGCAATGGCGGATACATGGTTCTGTAGGGTTTGGGAGGCAACAATAGGTTCATTATTTTACAAATTTAAAAAATATTTACAAATGATTTCGGATGATACATCCTTACAATCAGCATAATTTTTTGTTAGTTTGGTAATTATAATATATTAGCCTAATGACTAAATATGTAGTAAAATTAAATTGATATTAACTATGGTAGTAGGAAAAATTATACAAAAACCTACTTATAAATAAATAAAAATAGAATAAATTAAATAAATAATAATAATAAAAATAAACGGACAAAATAATTGAAAATATAAAATTTAGAATTTAAAACAAAACTAGCTTAAGTTAGCAACACATGTTTAGTTCTTTTACGAGTGTAGCGTTTCAGTGAAGTTTTATTATAATTTCCAATTTCCTCTATTAATGGATCTTTGGAGACTGGTGTTTTACAGAAGTATGAAGCTGTTTGAGTGTGGGCAAATTGTTTGACTGTTGGTAGCTGCAAGTCCTGGAGCATAGATGATATTTTAGTGTAGCGGTGATAATTGTTAATTATCCGCATTGATAGATTTTGAATTCTTTCAAGTTTTTGATAATTAGTCAAGCAGGTTCAGTTCCAGACTGGTGAGGCGTATGTGATTAACAGGCGAATAACTAATTTGTTACGAGGGCTCAAATGGGATTTTTTGTTGAAGTATGGGAACATTTTATATATTATTTTTTTTACTTTATCGATTTTTCTATTGATGTGTTCTGTGAAAGTAAGAGATTTATCTAATGTTAGGCCTAGGTACAGTACGGATTTTTACCATGGGATGGGAGCTGTATTTATCGTGATTTGGTGATTTACTTGTGTGCGGCGTTTAGTGGAATGAATTGCTTCAGATTTAGAGGGATTAATTTTCAATTTCCATTTTATGCAATATTTGTACATTAAAAAATCCTAGGACCAGCTGCGTGGTTGAACCCGTGACCTTTGGCATAGGAGGCTGTTATGATAGTCACCCAGCTACAGGTGATCCCAGGGTCTTTTTACTTTTACTTGCTTATATATGAAATATATAGTGAGGGAAAGTATAGTGATCGAAAAAAATTAGGACATGTTTTAGGGTCCTCTGAGTTCAAATGACCATCTCCAGGTCTAGAGGCCACCGGCTATTCAGACGCCTCGGAGGATTATCGGGAATAGATGCCGATGAGATGATACGGACAAGCGGGTTTGTATGGGCGGGTAATTTGGAATGAGTACTAGGTACAGTACGGATTTTTACCATGGGATGGGAGCTGTATTTATCGTGATTTGGTGATTTACTTGTGTGCGGCGTTTAGTGGAATGAATTGCTTCAGATTTAGAGGGATTAATTTTCAATTTCCATTTTATGCAATATTTGTTAAATTTTTTAAAATATTGTTTTAGGCGATTAACTATGGTATCCATGCGGTGTGATGAAGTATACAATGCTGTGTCATTGGCGTATAGGAATCTCATCACAAATGGATGGGTCGGTTGGTCGGAAATAAACAAATTAAATAGGATTGGAGATAGGCAAGAGCCTTGGGGAAGACCCGCTCAGATGGGGAGTGTATCGGAGGTAGATGTGTCAAATTGAGTATAAAACTGTCTCTTTGATAAATAGGAGTGAATGATGTGAATCAGGTATGGTGGGAAGTTATATGATATTAATTTGTATATGAGCCCGGATTGCCAAACAATATCAAATGCTTTTTCGATGTCTAGAAGGAGCATGCGTCCATTAAATGCTTTAGTGATGAAGACAGTGAATCCTGCTAATTGGTCAACAGTGGAGTGGTTTTCCCTAAAAACAAATTGTTAATCTATTAGTAAATTATTTAGTCAAATATGCATGCTAATTCGTTGGAGTATTAGTTTTTCCAGAATTTAAGAAAGTATATTTAGGAGACTCATGGGTCTGTAGTTCGATACATTGCTATGGTCTTTGTGTGGTTTTTGTATTGCTATAGTTTTGGAAGTTTTTCAGACGATGGGAAAGAGTCTATATCTTAGTATGGGATTGAATATTTTGGTTAAAAAATAAATAGATTTTCGGCTTAGATTTTTTATAACTAAGGAGGGAATGCTGTCATCACCTGGAGCTTTTTTTGGTTTTAGTCCTTTTATGATTTTTGCGGTTTCTTCTGGGTAGATGGATGAGAAATTAACAGTAAAAGGTGGTTTTAAATAATCGCGGACGGATTTTAGAATTTTGTGGTTGTGGTGATTTGAACCAAGGAGAGCAGTGATTGAATGAGTTGTCTGGAAATGCTTGACTAATAGCTGAGCTTTATCCCTGTCCAGATAAGCGTAGTCGTCATTATTTTTTAAAGGTGATATTTTCGGGAACTGCTTAGTTAAATTTTTGTGAATTTTCCACATGTTATTGTCCTCTGGCTGACAAGATTTCAAAACTGTAGCCCAGTTTTCGTTTTTCCAATTATCGAGACGTCTTTTAATGTAACTGTTTAGTTTATTATAGACTAATTTGGTTTTTGGATTTTTATTACGCTGGAAATACCTTTTTAATCTATTTTTTAATTATATTAAGGCTCTGAGTCGATATGGTAAATTAATATTATAATATGGGTGGTAATACTATTGTGGAATGGATAAGGACATAGATAATTTGATATGCTTATAAAAATCGATTAGTGTTGTATCGATTTCTTTCGAATTATTTATGGTTGTATTTATAATGATTCGGGAATCTTGCTCTTTCCTGAACTTTTGCCAGTCAGCGTCTTTGAGCGAAAATTTGAGTATTTTTGAAATTGTAGGTAAGGGAGACTGAATACGAAAAATCACGGGATTGTGGTCCGAATATAAATATGATCAAGCGATAAGAGGTAATAAGTTGTCAATATTTTATCTTTATGTTATTGTTATTTTTTATTTTTTTATTTTTATTTGGTATCTTTAAAAGATTAGAAAGATTAAAAATATTTTATCCACGGTTTTGTATTCAGGAAAGGATGGAGAACTGCTGGTAAAAAAATCGTGGATATCAAAAACGTTGAGCGGCAAGGTCTGCACGATTTAAAATGGATTCAGCCATACACAGTTTAAAAAAAAGTTATATTTCATGTATGATGGTGAAAGCTCTTTGTTATGAGTGCACCAGATTTTCATCATTTTATCTATTTAAATGGCTGAAACCCGAGGTCTTTTTTAGGAGCACTTGATCCAATCATTGAACCTGTTAACGCTTACTTGTAACGTTTCCTTGTTGTAAGACGCAACTGAGGGAAGTTTAACAATAGATAATAAATGCCTTACTAATGACCATGGAATAGCCAAGACTCGGCATTAAATAAAGATATAAAACCCTGGGCTCCAGGATCAAATGGCGGGGAAAGTTCCAGGCGATTTAACCCTGGAGAAGCCACATGGCGGCACAACTGTCGCGCCCTCTGCTTCTTCTAGTTATTGCTTGTCACTTCTACCACTTTCTCAATCAACGCTAATAGCTATAAATAGTTTATCTATTTTATAAACTTTTGTTTTTATGTATTTAATTTTTATTACTAGGATTATTTACTTTCACTTATCTAAGTATGAATTTATTTATACTTTATAATCAGCTATAAAACATCGATTGGAATTCCCTTACACTGGGCTACTTATTTACTAAAATTTATTTTGTACATCAATTGTTTTTATTGTTGATAAACATTTAAAAAAGAAAAGAAAAAAAAGAAGAGAAATAAAATTAAATAACAAATAAAAACGATATATAAACAAAATTACAGATATTAAAATCCTAATATAAGGTTTAGTAATTTAGAAATTTTATATTAATATATGTTTAGTTCTTACATGTCTATGAAATGAAAAGTAATTTTATTCTGGGACGATCAGTTCCCTAAGAATAACGAGAAAAATATAATATAATTGTATTCATTACGATAATTGTCTGGTCGTTTAAGACTCAGTTTAACAATAAAAGACTTATTTTGTGGCAATGAATAGTTATCATCTATAGATTTTAAATATTACATATATTGGGAAGATTGATACTTTAGGAGATGAAGAAATAGTTCATGTTTGAAAGAGGATAATGATAAGGCTTTACCAATGGATACAGGCAAGGAATTCCGAAATTGGGTAGCATGAATGACAAAGGATTTTTTGAAGGAGACGGATCTGTGAGAAGGTATATACAAGTTTATGGGTTGGGATCTAGTGTTTACTGAATAGACAGAGGAACAAGTGGTAAGCATATCAAGAATATAAGGGTTTTTTTTGTTTTGAAAAATCGGAAGAAACATAGGATACCTCCGTATGCTTGCCGACGGAAAGAGGGATAGAGCTAATTCAACTCGGTATACCTACTTCTAATTCTATTTTGTAATACTTGCAATTTGTTGATATGTGTTTTGCATGCAAGACTCCAGGCTGGACATACATATGTAGTTATAGGCCTGATAACAGTTTTATATGATATTAGCTTGTTTTTTTGGTGATAATTTTGAATTTATATTAAAATAGGGGTACATTTCATATAATAATTTATTTTATTATTAATGTGATGTTTGTTAATTAATTTTACAGCCCAGGGTATGTATGATTTACATAGTAAGAGGAAGTATTGCGATGGTGAAAATTTTCGGTATCGGGTTTTACCCGAAATACGGGTTTTAGGTCCTGAGTCCAAACGGCCAAGTCCCGCAAAAAGGTCTGTATGCATCTGTGATAAGTCTAGTTCGAAAACGATAAGTTTTATCAACTGAAATTTCATATTTCAGGGGCGTATATACATGAGATGTTACAGCAACCTGTAATCTTTAGTTTACTAGTTACTTTTAACATTTTAATTCTAGTATGTTATACAGTGAATATTTGAAAGTTCGGGAACCTGTTTTTTTTTAATGTTGTTTTTCAAATCGAGTAGCAGCTGAAAACTGATAAAAGTAAATAACAGATTGTTCATTAGGGGCCTATGGCTAATTCGGTAGGTAAACAACAGGGAAACTCGGCTACGGGTAGTAAAAACATCCTTGCAAAAACATACCCTACTTGCTTCAATCCAAGTTATACACCATAATGTTTTCAAAGGTTTCGATGTAAGTAATTATACTTAATATTTATAAACTAGAGATAGTATGATGAACTAATTTTCAAACTAAATAAAACTAATAAATAAAATATTGCACTTTTGAAATCAACTGTTTTTTTGTTTTTTTTCTGTAGTGCATTAGTTGTCACTATTTTTAAAGTAATTATGGTAAATTGAAACAAGTGCTAATAAAAATGAATTTAGTCTGCAAGGTCTTATTACTATTTACAGTAAAATCTTATAATTATTTATTTATGATAAGTAAATTAATAATTAAATCCTAATACTCAAAAATTAGATTTAAAATTATGCCATTATAAAATTATAATGGACATACAAACTCCTAGTTTTATGCCCTGTTCGTCACTTTAAATTACCTTTACAACTGTTATAGATAACATTTTATTTCTAAAATCTTTAGCTTTCCAACGGTATATTATACATTATAATTTTTTTGTTTGCTCTTTTCTCCCGTATTTGGTTATTAAATTCGTTCAACTTGTATATTAAGTCGTTTTTTATCAATGCTAATAAGACGATATATTTCCTTATTCGTGATTTACAAAATTAAAGGTACTTAAGAGGAAGAAAATTGAAAATATCGAATCATAGCCCTGTCAGACTATTTCAATCTGAAAAATGAAACCTATCTGATATTATTGAATAGCGAGTGTATTAAAAATCGTTTGAGCCATTTTTGAAAAAAAATCTTTAAAAAGATTCAAAATTCAAAGGTATGAAATGGCACTTTTGTTCGTTCTTGTGAAAAAGTTGCTGTAACATGGTTAGAGCAGCTTCAGTGATGGTTAGTGTATATTACAACACTCACGGGCCAAACCACTAGCTAGATAGCATCTAAAACCTGTGAAAAAATGTAGCTCTTAAGAGCGGTATTTAACTCCTTTATTTGGTAACTGGGTGCTCCAAAATGGGGAAAACCTTTAGGGGTTTTTACTTTAACCACCTACATAGCACCATAGATTTTTGTAGCCCCCATGACGGCTCACAAGTTTGAGCCGAAACGTCAGCAAAATTAAAATATTCAATAAAAAAGAACCGAATCTCTATTATTTCTACCTACGTATTTATTTGTTTTTTACTGTTTGTCACCGGACTACTTCCTATAATATGCACATCTTATACGAAATTAGGTATATGATATTCTGGCATAGCTCTGTGGAGAGACACATGTTCTCTAATCATGGAGAAGCGCCCTACAATGGGAAGGACGATGACAGTGCGCGGAGACATGTGTAGCGGCACCTGATGTAGGAGCCACTGATATGCTTTATTGTCTAGGGGTTGTAATTGATTAACGCTTTCCCACCCTCTGTCAGTATCGGATATTCATAAGGTCCCCCATCTGCGAGCCACCCTCCACCGCTCCTACACATGTCTTTTATTCACTTAGCTCGACACTCGCTCTTTATTATCGTATCGTTTTCACAACAGATTAACAGCGGTGATTAATAATAAGCGGATTAGGATTATCATGTTTCTATACTTAGCGTGTCAAGTGCTATTTTTAACAGCTAAGTCCTCATACTGGTCCATACTGATACCTTTTTTTCAAAAAACGAAATATATCATAAATACTGTTACAGAAGTTGAACTTTGTTTGTATCCTTGGGTATTATTTATATCAGTGGTTCTCAACAAAAATTGTTCGCGGACCCTTTTTTTTTTTTCAAATATATTTACAACTGTATAATAAAATACATCTACTAGAAGGAATCAGTCCGGGTGACGGTCGATGAATGAAACAATTAGGCAGTTTCAACCATTTATTTTCTGCCAACGTTTCGACCCCCATTGTGGATCATCATCAGGGCTAAAAAGATACAAAAGAGATACATTTACAATAAGATTAAATATACTGTTTTAAAAAATATTCAGCTAAAATATTTCAATGTAAAGAAATCGATTAATTAAATTACAATGACTAAGGTATAATAGTGAGAAGGCTATACAGAGCATATAATGACCGAAGTTCCTTTTTATGTTTTAAGATAAACATCCTTTAGCTCAATATTTTTCAAAATAGTATATTTAATCTTATTGTAAATGTATAACTTTTTTATCTTTGTAGCCCTGATGATGACCCACAATGGGGGTCGAAACGTTTGCAGAAAATAAATGGTTGAAACTAACTAATTGTTTTATTCAACGACCGCCACCCCGACTAATTCCTTCTAGTAATTCTTAACGGTCAACTAATTATATACAATAAAATATACCTAGTAAATGTGATACAATATTATACTGTCATGATTCACATGTAGAGATACTACCTATAGGCAGCTCTCCAAAAACTAAGCTAAACCAGATGGTCCTTCTTTCAGGCGCCCCGAAGGATTAAAAGGAATTGTAGAGAAAGCAAGGATTGAAATTAGGGGGTTAGAGTGGAAATAGAGTTCGTCATGAAAGGAGTGGTACCTAGTTTAGGCCAAGTCAGCAAACATAGGGAACATTTAGGTCTTTATAATGATGGAGTTTTGTTGACCGTTGAGAAATTAGATGAGGAAGATGGTTGGGAGTGCGGTCATAAATTAGAAACACACATTTAAAATAAGTGCTATTTTAATTATGTGTCGACGTTTCGGCCTACAATGTGGGCCTTCATCAGGTTTGACTCTGAGACGGTGTCTAAAGAAGTCATTGACTCATAATGATGGAGTTTTGTTGACCGTTGAGAAATTAGAAATTAGACTTTAGACACCGTCTCAGAGTCAACCCTGATGAAGGCCCATATTGTAGGCCGAAACGTCGACACATAATTAAAATAGCACTTATTTTAAATGTGTGTTTCTATTTTATGACCGCACCCCAACCATCTTCCTCATCTAATTTCTCAACGGTCAACAAAACTCCATCATTATAAAGACCTAAATGTTCCCTATATTTGCTGACTTGGCCTAAACTAGGTACCACTCCTTTCATGACGAACTCTATTTCCACTCTAACCCCCTAATTTCAATCCTTGCTTCCTCTACAATTCCTGATAATCTTCCGGGGCGCCTGAAAGAAGATGGCCCCAAGCAAGACCTTTTGGTTTAGCTTAGTTTTTGGAGAGCTGCCAATGGGTAGTATCTCTACATGTGAATCATGACAGTATAATATTGTATCACACATGAAAATATCGGGCAGTTTCTTGTCGTTTCAGTCTTGTGTGAGGATTCCATGTGAGGCGTTTGTCCAGATGGAGTCCTAGATATCGGATCTGATCGACTGGGACAAGCGGAGTGGAATTGATAATACAGGATACTGTAGGGCATGACGTAATAGGTTTACGACGAAGTCTAAAAATATAAATCCTAAATATTACATATATCTTTAGATTTTTAGTGGGCTACGCACACTATAGTTAATTAGACGTAAAGTTAATGAAAATTGCCCCGACTATCGAAACTCAGTATGATATAATTGGTCAAGTAGGGTAGAAATGAAAAAATAAGAATCAAACTCTAGGAGTTTACTTCAGTCCGCGAAACATTGAATTACTAGAATTTAAATCTAATTCAAGATAGGTATTTCTTAAAAAAAAAAACAAAAAAAAAAAACGGATATTCGTATGTGAAACATTTGTCCTTTAACATTTTCGAAATGTTAGAAAATGGCCAATTTTAAGATTGTCATTTTGCAGTAGCTTGTCACTTGTTAGTGATCATCACCAGCAGTTAATTATATCATATTATAAATTGTTACTATATCGTTATATTATATCAGCTGAATTTTTCTGCGTAGAATATGTCTAATTCTTATTAAAAGCCAAGGCTTCACAAATATTTTACGTCAAATTAATTTTAAATTATTCTCCAGTGACATCTCCCGGACCCCTTGGACGTCGCAAAGTCGGCTAAATCACTAATTTAGGTGGACAAAAGCCAAGTCAAAAGTTCGGAATTTTCCAGTGCTTCACTTTTTTATTATTAGATGGTAAGATCATTAATACTAATATTTCCCACGATACCGTGTTTACAAATAAATAGTAAATGAATGAATCATTCCTATTCACACAAGTGCCTAATAACCAACAGTGGGATCATTTTTATTCGATGGACATTTATTCTGTTTAAGGTGTATTTAGAGCAAAATATTTTTTCTTTTATTTAACAATGGGCATTGCTAAGACAGGTAAGACATTATATTTCCAAACTCGCTATTGAATATCAATTGCAATCTCACCTGTAGAGTTGATTTAGCAATTTATAAATGTACGCCCTTATTAAATAACGAAAAACTATATAACCCCCAAGTTACTCCAAGGATTTGTTTGTAGGATTTTTTTTATCAATCCTTCTAGTCTTTAGATATTACAAAGAATTTTAGCGATTTTTTGCGTTTTGGGTGACACATCATTTTTTTCAGACACAACACTAGAAATAAAAAATTTTACAATCTATAATTTCAATAATTTTCTTAACCATATAAAATACATCTATTAGCAGATTTTAGCAGCTCCGAATCATAATTAGATTTTTTGTATTGTTTTACCCGTATTCTGGGACTTCAAACGTAAAGTATAGGGGACTTTTAGATTTTAGCAAATAAATTTGATGTTTGACCACGGTGCGCTCGCTAATCGTGTCAAAAAATTAATTAGTTTTTATAATTTTTTCTTATATTTTTAAAAAATATTTTTTCCGTAATCTGGGACACCAAAGGTTAAATATAGACAAGTTTCAGAATTTTGTCCACCTAAATCGGTCATATTGCCCACAGTGCGTCGTCTGCGGACCTCTAGTGGGGAACCACTGATTTACTAACCCTCATCTCATTCAGATTATTTTCTTTGCATGTCTCGGTAATAATCCAAATTAGTTTTTATTTTTATTTTGCTCCGTTAACATGGAGTGTGGTTATTAAGATAACCGAATAGCTGAGGTTGCCTTACACAAAATTGAAAAATGTAGGTTAGGTCAACGCTATGAAACCTCTGGGTATCAGCCGTATGTTCGTGTACCGCACTATAAATGGATATAATGACACCCTATCGGTATGTGACAGACCTCGACCGGGTCGTCCCCTCACTGTGAGAACGGCCAGTCCAGTGGGAGATGTGGCTGTTTGAATCAGAAGAAATTCCATTCGAAAACAAAAATCCATGTCTCGGGGCATTGCAATCTCTGTCAGATCATTTCCTCGTATAACAAAAAGTGACTTTAGGATGGGTACATTTCCCACTTCCCTTAAAAAATTAGAGTGGATAGATGCGAAGTGCTCCTTGCCTGTTACACCAACGGTCCTCATCGAAAGATTTTCTTTATCAATGAGAAAATGTTTAAAATCTAAGACAAATTCAATCACCAAAATAATCGTGTAAATACAGATCCGAACTGAAAAACTTCAGAGATTTTTTTTTTTTGTCTCCAGAACTACTTCATGGAAGTGTAGCATTCTTTGTCTAAAATATTGAGGATGTATAGTCGACTGTAGAAACTATTATTGGTGGAATAGTCAGGAATCAGTCATTTTTTGAAAAGTTTTTAATTTTGCCAACGTTTCGGCTCAAGCGGTAGTGTTGGGCGCCAGTTTTTTTCACTCCACTGCTTTAAACCTCAGATAGGCGTGTGTAGCCATTAACTTCAGTATTTCGGAGTAGGGAATTTTTTCCTATAATTTATTCATTGGTCAATCTATTCGAAATCGTCCAGACTACGCCGCTCACATTTCTATTTGTTAAAAGTTATTCTCTACCCTTTCCTGAATATAAAACCGAGGCCAAAAAAAATATTAATAATAAAAAAAATAAATTAATAAAAAACCGATTAAAAAATAAAAATCTGACAAAAACTTTCAGTTTGGTAACCATTTTAAGTCAGCTTAGCGGCGGAAAACATATGTTGAGAATATGTCTCTAATTTAGGCAATTAGGTACATTTCAAATAAAAACAGAAACTAACAATAGCTTTATTTGCTTTATATTTTTTGTCCTGACAACTCATTAAGTAAATAGTGAGGAGAGTGCTTTAAAAAAATAAACTCGGTTTATGCTTGGACATGGCTCAGTAATGCCCTGATGATGGCTCACAAGCTTGAGCCGAAATGTTGGCAAAATTAAAAACTTTTCAAAAAATGACTGATTCCTGACTATTCCACCTATGTATATGTGTCTAAAATATTTACCGAATTACAATACACTTATCACTTCAACAAGATATGTCAGTCACGTTTTTTATTCATTTTAGAGAATTTTTTTAAAGCACTCTCCTCTCTATTTAGGTAATGAGTTGTCAGGACAAAAAATATAAAGCAAATAAAGCTATTGTTAGTTTCTGTTTTTATTTGTAATGTACCTAATTGCCTGAATTAGAGAGATATTCTCAACATATGTTTTCCGCCGCTAAGCTGACTTTTATATTCAGGAAAGGGTAGAGAATAACTTTTAAAAAATAGAAATGTGAGCGGCGTAGTCTGGACGATTTCGAATAGATTGACCAATGAATAAATTATAGGAAAAAATTCCCAACTCCGAAATACTGAAGTTAAGGCTACACCCGCCTATCTGAGGTTAAAAGCAGTAGAGTGAAAAAAACTGGCGCCCAACACTACCTATATAAATTATTAATCAATTCTTTATTATCCTGGTTCAATTCCTTTTAGAATAAAATTTACAAATTATATAAATGGGCTTCAGAGTCTTAGAGTAATATAAACAATTTTATTAAAACTAATAGAAAATAGACATACGCAAATAAGTAGAAAATAAATTTAAATGAAGTAGAGCCTTATTTACAATTCTGTTATGACTGGTTGGTTAGGAGACGAATAAATAAGAGGGATTTGAAGGTAGGAAGAGAGTTGGAGTAACGGATAGAAAGAGGAATAAAATTCCATAAGGTTGAGGATCGGATAAGAAACGATCTGTCGAATTGTGCAGAACGGTGGGCCGTAGTGTATAAATCTGAAGGCTTTGTGCGTATATAAGTGAATGGACAGAGGATTTGAATTGTAGGAGGTCGAAAATATACGATGGACGGCGGATTGGATAAGTTGGTAAAGGAATGATGCCAGGAAATACTTGCTACGCACACTGGGGCGAAACACCAAATTATTGGACATTGTAGTATTATGGCCAGACTATGGGCCGTACGAAAAAAAAAGGTTTAACGTTGACCACCATTATTTTTTAACGAGGAATCGATTTCTGTATTCAGATTTTAATTTTGATGTACAAGGTATCTCAGACATTTTTTTTTATTGGAACCCTATGATTTGATTCGTTAATTGATTCCATGCCCTATTTCCAGCAAGTTTTACTTAGGACACTTTTTTTGATAGGAACATTAAAAGGAGAAAAATTAAAAAAAAAAAAAATGTTTTCTCGTAAACCGGCATGAACCCGCAGGTAATTATTAATGGAAAGTAAACTATAAACCTTCTAGTTAATTTCTGTGCTGGTAGATTTCTGGGCAATTTTCTTTATGAATGTTTTACATCTTTTTTATGTTTTTCATTAATAAAAACTTTAAGAATTTATAAAAGTTGAAGCTGCATAAACTTAAATTATGATAATAAAGTTAAATTATCGGAATAAAGATGATTCATTAATTTTGGTTCATCAAAATAGTTGTGGTATTTTTTTAAAAAAAGAACATTTTCCATGGACGGTCGTTTTAATAAGATATCTTAGGTGGAAATTTTTAATTTAAAAAAAAATCTGATGGTGGACAATGATAATAGAAACTAAGAAGAACAGCTTAACCAAAAAAATATGGGGAGATTTGAAATTTCAGATATTGGTCCTATGTCCAACGAATGCATAGTCTCGCCCCACTGTACGACGATTGGCAGGGTAAAGCCATATCCACTTAGTTCAACTTGCTACGACTACTGCCCCATGTGCAGGAGGCTTAAGCTTTGGTTTCATGCTTGGTATAAAACGCATATAGTTATTTCAATCGTATAAAGGAGCACCTACCTGGACACGGGCTTCGGTGAGGTCAATTTTGAGGGCGATCTCTTCCCTGGTGTAGATGTCGGGGTAGTGTGTCTCCTGGAAGGCTCGTTCCAGCTCCTTCAGCTGTGCAGATGTAAAAGTGGTCCGAATCCTCCTTTGCTTCCTCTTCTCCGTGAGTACCCCCTCGTGGCCAGCGTATACTTTGTAAGGTAGACCTCCTGCAATGGACATTTGCCTCATCATGTACATAACAGAGAAACGTGAAGTATTATATTGGGTTGTAAAATAAGTTTGTAGCGTTTTTCAATAGGGGTACTCACTACGTTTGCTATAGCATGCTATTTGTGCTATTGTGCTAAACCCACCAATTTTATACAGGAAATAACTGCAGAAACTCGAAGGATTTAGCAAAATAACACAAATAGCATGATATAGCAAACGTAGTGAGTACCCCTAATATTTCAATTTAATCTTCTCTCTGCTAATGAAATCATGTATACTTGGGTCGATAATATTTACATATTCTAAAGATTAGTTAAGACGTTTTATACATTAGTTTCAACAGAGATTTCTTATCTTTGGTATTTTGAATGCTCTAAAGAGAAAATAAAAAAATCATTTTTTCGGTTAATAAAACTGGCAGTGTGTATGGCAATGGTGCCTTAAGAGAAAGCACCTTCTATGAGACCTGGTTTGCTCGGTTCAGAACCGGAAATTTTGACTTAAAACAAAACATGCACCACTACAGCCTATGAAAGGTCTCGGGTCCAGTACATATAGAGCTTTGTATTGTTCCCACAAATGAGGTGGTTAGACCTTGATCACGCTCAGCCGTAAGGTTTTTTCTCTAATTATTTTGGGTACCCATTTTATAGAGGCTGGGTCTGCCCCAGGACGGTCTCCATATCCTAAGGTCGCCCCCTCCCCGACTGAATTAACAGAATAAATAATATTCTGCCATAGGCGGGATTCGAACCCAAGATCCGGAGAACAGTAGACTAGTCGACTATCCACTAGACCACGCCGCGCCCCCTTTTTTTATTTGGAAATTTTGACTTGGAAGACGCAAATTACTCGTGTCGTCCTTCACCTGTTGATGAAGACCAAATTAAAGCATTGGTCCCGGACAAGCCTCACTCTACGATGACCACAAAGGTCATATTTTATTTATTATTTTTTTTCCAGTGGCGCGACAGGCCGTATATGCCCTGGGCCTTGCGGTGTAAACTCCTGCGAGTTTACATTCACGTTTCACGATGCAATTTTTAGTGTAGGGTCATCACTCCCTACGACTAATTTTGCGAGTGGCCACCCTTTGGCTGACGGGTCTCACATACCCGGGGGAGAGGTTGTGAGTGAATCCCCATTTTTTTTACATACTTATAAAAGTCCCGCCGGGACTGGGATTCGAACTCAGAACCTGTAGCATAAGAGACTAGCGCGCTAGGCACTCAGCCACGGGCTCGCTCACAAAGGTCATATATAATTGATTAAAAATATTTACAAGAATCTTAGGTTTTTTTTTTAAATCACTAATAAAAAACGCTACGATTTTATTTCACAACCCACTAGATTTAAAAAAAGATAGCTTACATGCATTAAGTTAAATATTTTAAAGTGACTGAATGATCTTAAATTGAAGAAGATAACTGCTCATTCACATTCAGAATGCGGATGGATGTCATTTCTATGTGAAGAATTTATTTTAGATTAAATAATATAATATTATAATGCATTAGATACAATAATAACTAAATTGTATACGCTTATTCACTCGCAGTACAAAAGCTTTGTATGTTACATAAGTACTTTTATTCGCGATTTTCTTCTGTTCATTTTAACCCATTAATTTTTTTTTTTTTTTTAAACATCCAATATATTGAGATAATCCTATTCTTAGAAAGTATAAATATGATCATGAAAAACCAATGAGTCATTCGAAACCTGAGATACCTTAGCACTTCACAGTCAATGTTTGGAATTCAACATTTTACCCATTTTAAAATGCATAATTTTTATTTTCAGATAATTGGTTTTGAAATGTTAAAAAATGTTTTTAGTATCAATTAAATTTTACTCTCAATATACATTTTAAGATTGAGAAAAATATACTGAACAAATAATATATTTTAATTTCTGAAAATATAATTTATATACACATGTGCACCATGTTATTTAATTTAAACTAAATAAATCAATTTTGCATCTGTGAAAATAATTAATTATAGAGAATACAACTGTATGAGAGTTCACATATCTGAATACATAGATAGAGGAGTTATTGCAACCGTATTGGAATTTTTTTTTTTTAAATAAAATTTTAGGGTATTAAATACAACTAAATTCGTATTCATGCCTGAAAATGCGTACGTTTTCACATTTACACTAGTGAATATAGCCTTATTTGTTTTCACACCTGTATATAAGCCCGTATAAGTGAATATATTCGTATTCTCAAAAACAGTTATTACCGAACGCGTTCGTATTCGTAATCTTGAATACGAAAATGCCTATCTTTGATCATACTACACCGTTTCATTCTAACTAATGTGCCTTTTCCGGATGAAGCGTGTTGTCATAAGTATATTTTTTTTTAATTACAAAAATTGATATTCATTTAGCTATTAAGATGTCCCTTTACAAAAAAGAACAATTACAATAAAATAAAATAATTCAAATTTCTTCAGCTCACTAATAAGAGAAACAGATAACAAATAATATCTGTATAGGCATAATAATCTATAACGATAATAAATATAGTAATAGCCTAATTTTATGGCAATGCATTTTCTCCTTCCTTTAATAAACAAAAACTAAGTAACAGAATCTAATACCTCATTTATTTTGGTTAGATCGACAGGTGAAATGGATATTCGTCCCAAGGAAGGATTTCATTTAATTTAGGATTG
The DNA here is from genome assembly GCA_023052935.1 of Piezodorus guildinii. Taxonomy (NCBI): domain Eukaryota; kingdom Metazoa; phylum Arthropoda; class Insecta; order Hemiptera; family Pentatomidae; genus Piezodorus; species Piezodorus guildinii. The sequence goes on from CM041295.1 coordinate 50,106,952, forward strand.
ATTTGGTAAGAGATTCAGAAAATAGAGTTTTTATATTAATTGCAAAAATATAAACACCAGTGCATTAGCACAACAACTGTATATATGAATCACAAATTTGATTCTAAACAACCAAAAATTGCAGAAATAGTAAAAAAATGGGATCACCTGTAGCAGAGTGGCTAGCATAACAGCCTTTTATGCCAACGGTCAGGGATTCAAAACCGAAGGTGGTCCTAGGATTTTTTAATGGGAGTAAAAAATCTTAAGTTATGCCGTCCTTCGGGGGAACGTAAAAAGATCCCGAGCCTGTGCGATGTCAGGTACTCGTTAAAGATCCCTATTCTAATTAAACTTGGATAGGAAAAATTTAGAACTCCCACTGTAGCATCTTCCGATTAGCCACAACTGCATGAAGTGACGTTAAATGAAGAAACAATAAAAATAAAAAATTGTTTAATTTATACAATAATATATATATATATATATATATATATATATTATATATATATATATATATATATATATGTTATTATATATATTATATTCTATAAATTTTAAAACAGATTCAAACGCCTCAGTTTTCATTTTTTTTTTTTTTTTAATAATATTGCTTTATTGGGAAATAATACAATCTGCCACTATCTTGGGCAATAAGTATTAGGGCTAAAAGAAGTCATTCATACCATATGTACACAGTAAAAACAAAACAAAACAGACATAACAATATAAAAAAAAAAATAAATAAAAAATTAAAAAAAAATAAATAAAAAATAAAAGGTAATAATAATAATAATAATGCATAAATAAATAATTAAAAAAAAAAAAATATATATATATATATATATATATATAATATATATATATATATAAAATAACATAAGATGAAATAAGATAAGGAAATTTAACTAACAAATGAAAATAAAAATAAAATATAAAGTAAATAAAATCTTGGCCACATTCATACCTATATACATTATTTACATACTGCCCCGGGGAACTCGAATGGGAATCGAACCCCTACACCCAGAAGTGGATGCAGTGGCACAACACCATGAGTTCCCAGCGCCTCTCATTCAGCCGCGTCACCAGTCTAGCCAGTGGAGACTGAGTGAGGGCGCTAGAGCCACACACTCTCAGGCATGAGTGGAGAAGTTGGCCATTGCCAGCACTCCAGTTGCATTTTTATAGGATATCTCTCGGCCACTGCCGCCTCAGCCTACGAGGAGGGTTGTAAGGATGGTTGGTACTAGATAGGGATTGTGCCAGAGGATTAGGAAGAAGAGTAAGTTTCTGGTGGAAGGTTGAGAATTTAGATGGGATGAGATCAAGGACATAAGGGATCTTAAGGTCATGATGTAAGGTCTTGTTTGTAACATAATAGGGAGCATTGACTATTGTTCTAAGGACTTTGGACTGAAAGGATTGGATACGTTTGATGTTCGAAAATTTAGTAGTTCCCCATAGTTCAATTCCGTAGGTCCACATTGGTTTGAGAATTGTCTTGTAAATCAATAGTTTGTTTTCAATGGAAAGTTGTGATGTTCTGTTCAGTAGTCTATATAATTGTCCGTATCTTCTGTTGAGCTCTTGTCTTTTAAGTCGAGTATGTGGGTTCCAGGTCAGTCGTTTGTCTAGTAAGAAACCCAGATACCGGACTGTGTCGGAACAGGGAAGTGGTATGGAGTTAAAATGAACTTGTGGACAGGATTTGCGTCGGAGGGTGAAGGTGACATGCTTACTTTTGGATTGATTGACTTTGATACGCCATTTGTCGCACCAATGTTCAATCAAGGAGAGGTGGCTCTGTAGATGGGAAGATGCCAGTTCTGGGTCTGTATGGGTTGATAGAATGGCAGTATCATCGGCAAAAGATGCTAGGAAGGTATTAGGATCTAAAGGTATATCAGCTGTAAATAAAATATAGAGGATAGGACCTAGGACGCTTCCTTGAGGTACGCCGGCCTCGATTGGGTAACAAGTGGAGAACTCTGAACCACAACGGACTCTGAAGGAACGGTTAGCGAGATAGGATCTTAGGATTAGATATAAGGATTGGGGTAATTGGGATTTTAGTTTGAAAAGCAAGCCATCGTGCCAGACCCGGTCGAATGCCTGAGCAATGTCCAGAAAGGCACCAGTGCAGTATTGCTTGTTTTCGAGTGCAGAGGATAAATGGTCTACTACTCTTAGACCTTGCTGTACAGTGGAGTGCCCAGAGCGGAATCCGAACTGGTGGGAAGGAATTTCAATTAAATGTAGGATACGCTTAAGTAGGATTTTTTCAAATAATTTTGAAAGGATAGGGAGGAGGCTGATCGGTCTATAGGATGAGGAGTTGTTGGGAGGTTTACCAGGTTTAAGAAAAAGGATAATAATGGAGTGTTTCCACAACAGAGGAAAGTGGGCTGTGCGGAGGATACAATTATACAGGTAAGTAAGGAAAATAATTGCTTTTTCAGGTAGTTGTCGAATGATCTTGGAACTGAGAGGTCGTGGCCAGGAGATTTATGAGGTTTTAGTTTATTTATAAGGAATTTCACCTCAGAGGGATTAACAGCTTTAGTTTTTTTTTTCATTATTAGATTATTAGATGCGATTTATAAATTAAAATTATTAAACTTTCTTTACTGACCTAGATTTAAATAATATATTAGTGTGTACATTTGTACAGTTATACGATAGCCCTAATCCATTAGGGGCCAAAGAATATGTTGGCTGTAATGGGTAGATTCCATGTGTTATATATAAAAAAAAAAATAATGACGTTTTATTTCATTTATTATGGATAAAATAAAAAAAAAACGGTATCTACATAACTGATACAATACATTGCTGTCAGGTAAATGGAATTTTGAGTAACTTTGTTGTTTGTTCTATTATTTAATTATTAATTAGTATATATTTTTTGTAATAATAAATGTTATTTAGTTAATGTACTGTAGTGAGTCCTTAAGATGGGGAAAGTCTCCGAAACGTTGACTCATAATTGTTAATAAGTTTTGAGGAAGAACTAACAACCATTTATTTATCATTAATATATGTTTCTTCCAAATAATTAACTATAGGTGTAAGAAGTATTTCCTACCTTTATTTATCTTAAAAAAATTATAATCGAACATTCTTACCATGAGAATTTAAAATAAATCACTTGTATTTACAGTCACAGCTCTTATTGTTATAAATTTAAGTATGGTAATTTTATTCTCCACAGAGCTGAGATTGTTCAGTTGAAATTTATCGAAAAGTTGGAAAAAATTTATAACGAAATAGTTTCTTATTTTCCTCATGTTCTAAAGATTAATAAATGTACTACAGCTTTATTTACTTTAGAGGTCCCCTTTTTTTTTTTTTTTTTTTTTTTTTTTTACTATGTAAAATGTTTTTAAGCTTATTAAATACTAGTCAAGCGCTTATATATTTTATAATTGGTAATAAAAAAAAAGTTAGTTTCAGAGGCTAGTTCGTACCTGTGTTTCAGTTTAGTTGAGTTAAGGTTCCGAAGGTTGAGCGCACTGAGAAATAACCATTTGAGGTTTGAAATTTTGACTTTAAAACATCGAAAACGAACTCGAAAATCTTGTAGAGTGATTGCGATGTTTTTTTCATGGAGCCAAAAGAACGGGCCTGTTCAAAACGGGTGTCTTTTGGGTTCATTTATTTTTTAGGAGAATAATATTCTTCTATGATTTAAAACTACAAATGTATTTACAGTTTGATTTAAAACTCACATCAAATATGTATATACAGTACATATGAATCATTTTTATTAATAATTTTACTATAGTAATTGCTACGAAAGCTAATGTTTATAAATAATAGCCAATCTGATCAAGACATTTTTTGCATGTTGAAAAAATTGTTTGGTAAAATTTAAATAGATTTACGCTAAGCTTTAAATTAAGAAGTTTTCATATTTCTTATTTTTTTTTTTTAATGAGATGACTAAAATTAATGATTGCGCATTGATTCGGAATATATTTTTTTTTAATACATGAAACAATTTTTGTCTTAATTTCCAACTTACTATTTCTTTAAATTTAATTCTACTTACCGACTATAGGGGTCATTCTTGAATGGGGGTTGAATTTTGTGTCGTTTAATTCAGATTGAATTAGCCATTTTGAAGTTATCGCACCAACCCCTAAAACGCAAAAATTGACATATTACTATTTTCCCTTTCAGGACTACAGATTTATAAATTAGTTTAATATTTCTATATTTTTAATTTGTAGTTTAATAAAACGTTTATCGCTTTATTTCTTAGACTTCTTTTTCTTAACGGATTACTTTTCATAAAATCTGAAAAGGGTGTGATAAATTTCAAGACATCATTTTATTTTATTTTTTAAATGATTTCAGCGTAAATCCGTTTTTGTTATATCTAATGCATTGTTTAACTTAATTAAATATATAATGTATGCAATATCATTTCCGATTTATTCGTCCATAAAAAAAAAAAAAAAAAATTATTCACCTATATTATTGTGCAATTATATAGATAATTTTAAAGAAAATCATATTAAAACACAATTTTTACAATATTACAATTATATTTTTGTTATATAAGAATATACCAATGTTTATTGCTGTGTACTGACAATTAAGTTATATTTATAGCAAAAAATTAATTAAAGAAAAATGAAATTACATCTCTTATAATTTGTAACTTGAATTTTCTATTTTTATGTTCATTTTTTCTCTATTTTCAATAATAACCGATATATATATATATATATATATATATATATATATATATATATATATATATATATATATATATATATACTATATATATATATATATATATATATACATTATATTATTAATATATATTATATATATAAATTATATAATTATTATAATTCAATTGATTTTTTTTTTGTCGCACTCAACTGATTCTAAAATTCCTTACTTATTTTTATCCATCTTCTATAAATAAATATAAGTCATGGGCGTATTTATGGGTAAAATTTCAATTTTTTCTAATTATTCACGGTTTTTTAGTTTAAAAACTACAATAAAAGTTTGCTCTATCTTCGAAAATAACGGAGTTACAAGAGCATATGTAGGCAAGATTTTTTTTTTTTTTTTTTTTTTTTTTTTTTTTTTTTTTTTTTTTTTTTATTATCGCGCTTAATAGATTCTAAAACTCTATACATATTTTTATCTATCTTAAAAAATAACTGGGTTATAGAGCTAAATTTTAATTTTATTTTTTATAATTCATTTTAGTATTCTAATTCTAAAACTCTATACATTTATTTTCTCTGTCTTTATAAAATTAAATGAGTTGTGGGGGTATCTGCGGGTCAAATTTAACATTTTCTTTTATTTTTTACGATTAATCATGGTGTCCTGATTATAAAACTCTATTAAAATCGTTCAATATCTTCAAAAATAAATGTGTTATTGAAAAAAAAAACCATCGTTGGATGCCCTCGTACGAGTATTTTTGTGCCAAATTTCGAAAAAATCGCTGATGTAGTTTCAGAGGTGGGCAGACGGATTTTTTAAAATTCCCATTAGGTTTCTAAATATCTAGAAACATAAGCCTCAAATTTTGAGAGGTCTTTTTTTTTATTACGAAGTATCATTATTCAACATCATAAACACTTAACAAACTGTTTCATTTTAATTTTACTCCATAATACCATTTTCATAGTAGCTGTAAGGTACGAAAAATCAAGATACTTTAAATACTCTTATTTCAATACTATAAACAAAAAAAAGTTTTTCGATAAATGCGTGGCTACAAAAGATGTGTTTAGCTCAACAAATTTTAACCATACAATTCGTTTTTTACTTAATTCTTACTATCATCCACCTTTTCAATTCGATCACAATAAATCACAATATTTCCTATTCCTCCCTTTTTTTCTCAATCTGCTGGTGTTCCTCAAGGCAGCATCCTAGGACCCGTTCTTTATACAGTCTATACAGCTGATATCCCAGCCCATCCTAACACTTTTCTATCTACTTATGCTGATGACACGTGTGTGCTGTCAGTAGATAATGATCCAGTTACAGCCTCCCACACTCTTCAATCCCACATCAGAGGCCTTGAGGTGTGGTGTCAGAATTGGAGAATCAAAATCAATTCCAACAAATCCCCTATAATTCCCACCTAATTACCTTTACCCTTCGTCGTTAACCTATGACATCCTGTCCTACAGTGTCTATTAATGGCACTCCACTAGCCCCTGTTGAACAGATTCGATACCTAGGGCTCAACCTTGACAAACGTCCCCATACAAGACTGAAACGACAAGAAACTGCCCGGCGTTACAACACTTATGGACAAACGCACCAACCTTCCACTTAATTACAAAAGACTTATTTATATGACCTTCATAAGACCGATATTGTCTTACGGAATAGAGCTATGGGGCTCTACTAAAGCATCAAATTCTTCTCGTATACAATCCTTACAATCCGAAATCCTTAACGCTCCTTACTTTGTCACGAATAAGCTCATCCATAAAGACCTTAATGTTTCATATGTTACTTAGTTAGCCCGAACCAGGTATCAATCGTTCTAAAAAAATCTCACCCACTCTAACCACTCTAACCCACTAGGTTCTATCCTATCATCCTCGTCGATTCCCGATAACCCTCCGATGCGTCTAAAAAGAAGATGGCCCCGGGACCTTCTGGTTTAGAATATTTTTAGAGTGCTGCCAATGGGTAGTGTCTCTAAATGTATTTTATGTCAGTTAACTATGTCCATCACATTTACTTGATGTATATAATACTGTTGTAAATATCAATAAATATGTTTAAAAATAAATAAATCGATCGAGATTTATTTAAACAATCTAATTTGTTTAATAAATATTAATTGGTGATGTAAATAATTCGTTAAGAAATAAAGATTAAAAACCAAAGATTTTTCCAGGCACACCAAGGATTTGTCGCCCTCAGCTTCACTCACCAATGTATTATTAAGCAGCGTTAAACACTTAAGCACCCACAGCGGCTTAGCGAGCTTAGGAACCACTATCACATTGCTAATTTGACAATCCTGGAGATAAGATTGCTTACTGTTCATTTTATCTTGAAATTCTAGGTGCATTAGATATTTGACGTCCAACTGCGTCGAAATATTGTATATTTTATTTAATTTTTCTGTAATTCAACGCTTTGTGAAGATAAAACTAATTAATCTCGTATGCTTTATGAAACGCCTGGTTTCCCCTGGGTGAGTTTTCTTTACAAATATGTATTCAGATCGCGGAATAACTTGTCCATTCCCTTGCCTTAATATGATGTATTTAATTATATTTTATTAGTATGATTGTTAAATAAATGATCTATTATTACTAAATGTTTTTTCCAAGAATATTTTTAAAGAAATCCATTCATTTTTCTTTCCGTGAAATTTTTTGATTCCATCTTTATACGAAAATAAATGCTTTAGGGGCCCTTGAGTCCAAATGGCATGCCCGAAAAGATTCTATGCGTGTGGCTGTGTATGTGGTAAGTCTAGAGCAAAAACGAAGTCATACGAAACTGAAATTTCATATTTTATAGCAAAATTTTTCATTAAAATCGGCTAACCAGAAGAGCCACTTTATACCATGCATTTTGCACCTTCTTAAGATTTTCTCAAAAACGGCTGTAGCGATTTTGATTAAACTCGCTATGTTGATGTAAAATTTAATGAGATTTTTTAGCATTTAGGTTTAATTCTTATTGAAATAATCTGACAGGGCTTAAATGCCGATATTTTAAATTTTCTTCAACTAATCTACCTTTAATTTTGTACATTCCAAAAGATTTACCATATGATCTTAATGACATTGAAAAAGGACGGCTATATATACAAGTTGGACGAATTTGATGACCAACTAAAGAATAAAAGAGCAAAACATTTGGTTTGTTAATAATAACAAGAGTAATATTTACGTACTATATACCGTTAAAAAGAGTATAATACAGACATAAAAAAGACATAATACAGCTAGAAATACAAAATGAACGAATTTAATAAGCAACTAATGGAAAAAAGCAATGACAGTAATATATGTATGACTCACCATTGAAGAGCTCGAGTTAAAAAAAAAAAAAAAAAAAAGTATATATATATTATACACAAAGTACTCTCTGATACACAAAGTTGTAAAATGTAATATAAAATTACGAATAGGGAATAAGCTTATTTCTGATTAACAATTTAATTTAGTTATATTATTTAATTTAAATCATATGTTTCAAACGAAAATGAATATCGTTTTATTAAAATCAACTTAAAATATTTTTTAATTTGAAGTATTTTCAATTATTTTTATATTTATTTTATATACACCGCATACATTAAATTAATAATATCTTTAAATTTGTGATAATTCCGCAAAATCGCAAAGGAATTTCTCCAAATCTTCTGTTGCTCTAACAAGAAGTGTCGTGTGGCCAAATAAGGTCCTCCACATTCTCCCCTACCCCCCTCCCTTCCACCAATTCCCCAAAGCTAGGCAATCAGCTAATAGGTCGTCCGTCTGTTCTGGAAAATAAGTTTTCGGAAACAGGCGCTAGCTCTAATTGTAAAACTGACCCAATCTGTAGGATGGGTAGAAAACAGCAAACAACCACAACCAATGAGTAGAAATCTCAAGGCTCAGGGTTCTGGCCTAGGGAAAGAAAAAAAAAGAAGGATATTCAAAGTATCAGACTACGTGTAAAATAATCATTCGCATTAGAATACACCCTGATGTATTTAGAAAAAGAAATTATTGTTTACTAAGTTGTGCAGAATATAGACAAAAATAAAAGATAAAATGAGAAATTAAAAATAGCTATTTTAAATATTTCAATGATGAAATTTCGTTAGAGACACTTGAGTGAGTATAAGAAAGAAGCATGACGTACATTAGAAGAAATAGAATTCCTGAAAGCAGTAGAACGGTCAAGAAAGCACCGATTTAGGTTTTAGTAATATGGGATGGGTTATGAAGCTCTGAATTGTGGTATCTCGTCTCCAGAATGTTGACTGAGGATTTAAATTCAATGAGACGGTGGATGTAGGGAGGGTACTGGGAGTTTATGGTTTGGAAAAGGAATGACTCAAGGAAATACTGTCTGCTCGTGGAGGGTAGGAACCACTTCAACTCGTTGTAGAGGTGGTTCGAGGGAGACAGCCTGAGAACGAATCTTACATAACAATTCATGAATGATACGATTCAGTCTGATCTCTATACCGTATACCAAACAGCCATAGTCAGAGTGGGAGGCAATAAGAGAGGAAACGAGAAGCTTACGGGTGGGTTGAGGAAAAAAGTGGCAAGGGCTATAAAGAAAATCTTAAGGGTGCTTATTGATCTTCGGAAAATGTGGGCAATATGGGATTTCCAGTATAGCCTTTCACTTATTTCCTCTTATAGTCTTCTCCGACCGAACTCCTCGGCGCTGTCCTTGAGGATTTCACTCAAGAGTCTGTCATTTCTATTCTCGCGTCCTGATTTTCCTCTGCTTGATCCTGCCGAGTAGCTACTCATTAGAAATTTTTGGGGGCAACCTAAGACTCTTAAGGAGCTCAGACTTCACTTTGGAGTTAAATATGCTGAGCCTTGAGCCCAGACATACTTCCTTGCACGCCTTAGCTTTTCATTCCGAAGGATAGGGTTTGCCAATACTAATTCCGAGGTTTTTGGAGGCGAATTATTTAAGAATAAGATAGAAAATCACGACAGCCTGAGTTTTCTTAGAGTTCAAAGCTTAGCTTATTTAGGTTTGGCCAGGTACTGATCCAAACTAGGGCTTCCTGAGTAGCGGTAAAAGCCATTAATAACTTGGAAGAACAAGGTTAATTTATTGGTATGATACCTAACTCTTCCCTGGTATATGAGAGAATTTGTTGAACTAGTCATGAATTTAGTGGCGTGGCCTAGTCGATAGAGCATTAGGCTACTATTCTCCGGGTCCCAGATTAGAATGGCCCTGGGGTGTGGAGACCCTTCTAGGGCACAGCTAGCCTCTATAAAGTGGGTATCCAAAATTAGGGAAAAACCTGCCGGCCGAGAATGACTTAGGCCTAGTCACCTCCTGGCACGGTAATTGGCCGTGAAACAGTACGGATCTCAGTATGTACTGAGCCCGAGACCCTTCATTGGTTGCAGAGGTACAGAAAAAAAGTCATGACAAGATCCACAAGTATGATAATCAGCATGTTAAAATCCACCAGGACAAGTAAAAACATTTGTTTCTTATTAAAATTTTCTTTTCAGGGATAAAGAAAATAATACTATACATATCTAGAACAAGCCTCCAAAATGTGCTTTGTACCATTGTGGCCGAGCGTGTTGGCTCTCTTGAGAAAATAACGGATTCAGGCCCGGTTCCAACATGTAACGGTTACGTTTTGTAAATGGGTAAACAAATAAAATACATCTCAAGGTTGAATCACCAATAATATTTCGCTCTCTTTTTTTAAGTTAGAGTCCGCATCTGAGTTAAACCCAAGAAATATAAGCTTGGCGGACGTCCTCGACTCTTTTATAAAATGCAATGGTGCGCGGATAATTATGAGAATACTTCATAAAATCGGGGGCAATAATTATAAGTAAGCAATCAAGAGTTAATTTCCATGGCTAATGAACAAGGGAATGTAATTAGTATGGAAGAATGAACTCAGCTACCCAATCAGAGTTCAAGTATTTGGGTTCAATAGTCATCAGTAAATTAAATTCGAATTGAAAAAAAAAATCAGCAATGGCGATCGGGATATCTTTTAGAAGCGCGTGGAGACTAATTTTTTTTTTTAATAAAATAAATTATATATATATTTTTTTCAATGATTAAGGCTCATTTACGGTCTCTCCACTGGAGTCTCCAGACGCTCTCACATCATCTCACTAGTGTTCAAGCGAGACTTTACAGAAGAAAATTTTTCCTTGCTGCCTTAAAAATGCAATCCTTAAGATTCGGGAATCTTTCCTACACCCGGACCATCTGACCCCAGATTCTTCCATTCATATCTTTAATATAAGATCTGAACTTGCTGATTGTACACCTCTTCCCACTAACTCCACTTCCTATACACTCATAGTATCTTCTTTTCAAATGCCTTACCCAACTCCGTAAAACTGCATAAGCAATCTCATTTAAATAATACTTATTACTATAGATTCATCTTCCGCATATTTATTAGAAACAATAAAAATTCTCTAAGTCGGAATAAATACGTATATATATTCATATTTGTGTATTTTTTATTTTATTTACATAAGTATCTATTTTCGGTTGTTTAGTTAGCAATATAAAATTTATTGGGACGGATAGGTTTTTTTTTAATTGGTTAGGTATTTCGAACTTTTTGGATGTTTTTACAATAATATGTTTTTTTTTTTTTCTATTTTTTTTTTTTTTTGGTAAGTTTTCTTGATAGGTTTAGCAATAAAATACTAGAAGATATATATATAGCTCGGGAAATTCCACACATTAAACTAGGACTACAGTTAAATAAAATTAAGCTGTTTAAACAAGATTAATTAATTAAATAGTAATTTTAATTTTACGCATCCGTACAGGACGCATCGTCTTCATTACATTTAAAAGGTCTCATGTTACCCACTTGTACAGCGAGTAAAAGTGGCTCCTTCACCCCACCCGCAGAAAATACTTCCTAGAACTATACCTTTACGAAACTATAAAATCCCAGCATCCTCCCTATATCCGTAGTATCCTTCAATTTAAATCCTCAGTCCATTATCTTGAAACAAGATCGCGCCATTCTGACGTTTACGTTCCTACCTACATAACTAAAACTTATAATCGTTCCTCCATCATCCGCTCTATTACCTTTTGGAATTCTCTACCTTCCCATATACAACATGCTGCTTCTCTATCCTCATTCAAATCCCAACTTTTCCATTACTGTCATCCACACTGTCATCCCACTGTCATCTCCTGTCATCCCAAAATGGTGCTCAACAATTATGATATTTCAATTTCAGGTATTAAATTTGGAATGTATAAAATAAGTGTCTATTGCTTAAATGAATATATTGGTTTTCAATTAATTTATTTTTCATTTTGTTCAACGGAAGATTTTTTTTAAATTTTTTGTTGTATAATATTTCTTATTCTCATTATTGTAAATTATAACTAACAATGTTAATTTTGTCTGTAGGACAGACATATTTATTATTTTATATTTCAATGTACACACCTGTTCTTCTTAAGGGACCCAGTCCCAGTATAATTTTGTTTTTCTATCCAATTCTATTTAATTAGATAGTCAGTTGCATTATTCGTTGCGTAGTACAGTACGCTCGGGCATTGCTTTTGGACAGTTTCGAGGTTTCAGATAACTGCGTTTCATTTAGTTTCATACAATAATTATCATACCATGATTTACTTATGATTGTGTATAAAATATTTATATAGTATTTATATAAGGGTTTTCTTTGCTCCTAGGGAGTGAGAGACGCACGGCGTTTTCATGATGTAATGGGCACGTGCTATTCTGCACACAAACTCAACCCTATGCACACCACTTGCTCCATTGTTACATCTCTATGCTTGTTTACATCAAGTTTTTGTGAACATGATTTTGAAAGACGACACTTGTTAGACTTGTCAGGACTGTGCCTCTATAACCTGCCTCATATCCGATACCGAATAGAATCCAGGATAGAAAGTACTAATACTGTACCGAATTTAGACACTGACCACCACAATACTACTAAAGTTGTGTTTTGTTATTCAATGGTTGTTTGAGACTATATCGTTATTTATAGGATGAAAATACATTATCTTACTCAACTGCTCCTCCCCCGCCCCCCACGATTTATAATATATTTTAAAATCTAGTTAAAACATTTTATAATATACCTAGTAAATTTATTAGAAGTATGATTTCTTCGACTTGACAAGTAAACACCACAATTGAGTATAGAATATACCTTGGTCATCTACATTTCAGTTGCTTCGCAGTGTTATCAGAAATATTCAAGGATGAAGAATTTTGCCACAGATGTGTGAGGAATTCGGAATTAAAAAAAAGTATATTTATTGGGTTGTTTCACATGAAATGTCCGTTTTTATAGCTTCTGAAATATATAAAGGATTTTGCAGGTCTCTGTTGTTTGCTTCCGAATGTTACATATTTAAAGTAAATAGTTACTAATCCTCTACCTTTGTACTATAAACATTAGCTTCCCAATCAATTACCCACTTTTTAGTATACCCCAACTATTGAACATGGAAACACGCGATTTTAGTATATTTTTTACGAGATTAAATCGGCCATTCGCCTGAGGCCGCTAGAATTGCAAGCGTTTGAGAAGGAGTGTTAATGAAGGACCATCGCCGTTGGTTTCCTAAGTTCAGCTGGGTACGATTGGAACTTGCCTGAGGAAGACTACGTCGTAATAGACAACGTGTCATCAACATACAGTAGAAGAAACCCTACCAACAGTTAAAGGACTCTCAACTACCGTTTCCAGACATTTAAAGTGTATTGGGAAAGTAAAAAAGCTCGATACGTGGGTATCTCATGATCTCACTGAGCGGCAGTAAGACACCATGTTTCAAAACATACCGTGCAAAAATTGAAAGAACTGGGCTACGAAGTTCTTCCGCACCCACCATATTCTCCCGACTTGTCTCCAACAGATTACCACCTGTTCAGGAATTTGGACACTTCGTCAAAGGAAAACTTTTTTAAAATGATGATCAAGTGAAAAGTGCGTTTTCAGATTTTTTTTTTCACTTCAAAGCTCAGAGTTTTTCAGTTCGGGGATAAAAAAGTTGGTGTCACGTTGGGAAAAATGTTTAGAAAAAGAAGGTAAATACTTCCAATAAAATTATCTTGTTTTCATATCGTATTTTTAATAAAAATCCTTTACTTTGAAAACGGACATTTCATGGGACACAACCCAATACTATTGGGTTGATGCAAAATTAATGCAGGTTTTTAGTAGGTATTGTAAATACGCCATATCTTTACTTTAACCATATATATTTAATCAAAATAATTTCCATCTGAATCAATGCACTTTTGCCAACGTTCAACAAGCTTTCTTATTCCACCAGAAAAAAAAATCCGAATCCCTGGACTCAATGAAATCACGAAAAGAATTTTCAATGTCGTCCTGGTTTTGAAAATTTTTCTCCCTCAAAAAGTTGTCCAGATGCCTGAAAAAGTGGAAGTCTGTAGGAGAGAGGTCAGGTGAATAAGGCGGATGTTGGAGAACTTCGTAGCCCAACTCGTGCAGTCGTCGAAGCGTTGGTTGTGCAACGTGTGGTCTGGCGTTATCGTGGAGCAGGATCGGCCCCTTCCGATTCATCAATGCTGGGCAAAGACGTTGCAATTTTTGAGTTCTGAGTTCCGCCGCCATTTCTCGTGTGGTTTTGGTTGGGTCTTCTTCCACTTTTGACCTCAGCTGGTCGTTGTCCAGAGCAAGATGACGGCCCCGACCTTCCTTGTCTTCGAGGTCGAAATCTCCTCTGCGAAACTTCTGGAACCAACGCTGCACCGTGCACTCATTAATAGCCCCCTGACCCCACACTTCATTAATATTACGAGCCGTTTGCGCAGCGCTGCGCCCTAATTTAAATTCGTAAAAATAAATTTGACGAAAATCGCACTTTGACATTTTCGATTCAAGACCTTTGAACACACTGAACAAAACGATTTTACTAAACAAATTCATGGTGAAAGAGAGGGTATTAGATAAGGTTTGTTTTGGTATAATAATGATCAATGTTAGGATTAGCTTTGTTTACACAATTGGAATTAAGATATTGCAATAGAGGAAACCTGCATTAATTTCGCATCAGCCCGATACAAATCACAGTGGTTCCTAACGTACTTTTTTGGGACAACAATCTGCACTGGTCGTTCTATTTAAAATACATTAACCATTTCAGCGTGATTTTGTTTCTTACTAAATCAACTTTAAATAGTATGGTTGTCATTTTTTTTAGCTCATATTTATAGCATAAAATATAGAGGTTTTGTCGATAATTTCAGAGAACTTTTTCTGTAACTAATTATGTTTATTATATACCCCTTTATATACCTATATTTCCTGCACTTATTATTTTTACAATCGCTAATAGATAAATTTAAGAAAACTTTGGGTTTTATACAACGACTTGGTGATTTTTTATGAATTTTCCAAAAATGTCATAAAAATTAAAATTATTTTAAATATCTCAATATATACACAACATAATAAAGTGAACATTGTTTTCAAAATTTTATTTTTGTTTTTAGTTTTTACGGACTAAATTTCAAAACCGTAAATTGATTTCTACGCTTTTGGTAAAGTAGAACGCATAATGGGTATTTTCTTTAATGGAAACATCATAAAAAAATTTGCATATAAATATTTTAATGTCTAACAAAATTTAAACTGTTCCATTCGCCTACAATACGCCCTGATGATGACCCACATTGGGATCGAAACGTTGGCAGAAAATAAATGGTTGAAACTACCTAATTCTTTCAGTCATTGACCGCCACCCGGACTAATTCCTTCTAGTAATTCTCAACGGTAAACTAGTTATATCCAACATAACAAAATAATTGTTATTGGAGTGGTATCAGTTGATAGTATTTTTACAAGTCCTTCGTATTATTGCAACATATGTTTGTTTTGTTTACTTGCTGACTTTTTCAAGTTAATAATGTTTTATTGTTTTGGGTTATAACTTAAGACAGAGGCGCTGCGATCTCTAGGATTCTCCTTATTACTCCATAAGTGGGAGGACAAGCTCAGTCCGAGGTTCCTAAAGTATATTTTATGTATGTATGAGTGTGTTTATGTTCATTTAAAAGTTAATTTTGTATTTATTTATTTTATTTTCAATACAGGCTAACTCTGGACCACGACTTTATCACATAGTCTTTTCTCCTCCTCCCACACTTTCTTCATCCTCACGGAGTGCTGAGCTTTCCTCTCCTCCGACCACTTCCTTCCTGCACCACTTTCTTCAACTGTAAGGAGCCTCATTTGATCAACAAGTTTCCGGATGCAACTCTTGGCAAACCTCACTTGTTATTTTTAGTTTGGCAGTTCCGCTTTTTATCTTTTCCGGGATAGATCTTCATATTCTTAAATCCTGGCATCTTAAACATTAACTTATCCAATCAATTTGTATTTATAGATCTTTTTTGTTATTATAAACATATGTGTATATATAATAAATAAATAATATATAATATATATATATATATATATATATATATATATATATATATATATATATACACATATTTATTTTATTATCAAGTTTTATGTAATATGACTTTACGTTTGTAAATATTTTATGAATGTGGTCTCATAACATTACTACTACTTTTTACATTGAAACAAAAATTGTAATATATTTCAATGGAAATTGTTTAACACGTTCACGCCGGGGCGAATATCTACGTTTTTCGCGTGAGGCGGGACTGACTGTCTTAGCTGCTTACGCGGGGCGGGGCGACACTGTGCAAGTTCCAATGTGTTAAATGCGAGATTTTAACAGTTTTGACGTACACATATGACATGAAGGAGAAATTATGGAAATCCTTAAAAATTATTATTATTATGTATCATATTCTTATATGAAATTATGGGAATAAAAATAAATCACGCACAGCTAAATAAAATTCTTAAAGAAGAGTAATCAAATGAAATTAACATATATAAGTCGTTTGAGGGGAATGTTAAAATTAATTAATTATTTAATAAATAAACCCTTATGCTTATTAATTCCTACAACATATAATTTTGAGAAAAAATGATATATACTTATTTTTTTTAACGACTTATTTTCTGAAAACATGTGACTCACCTATGATGCATGTCGTTCCACGGGATAGTTAAGTGTGGCCCACCGGTGGGTCACCCCACCCCACTGAACAGTCAAGTGTGACCTCCAGTGGATCACGCAGGCGTGAACGTGTTAAAAAAAATAATATTTATAAATAGCGATAAAAAGAATCATAGAACACTTCAAAAGGTTAAGTGATCTAAGTTTTTGACAAGTACCACTGCTCATGAAATTAGAAAAGTACTAAAAAATATGCCAGTGAATTGTGAGTGTATTCAAGTATTTAGTATATTAGAAATTAAATAACATTTGGGAACAGTTTGGGAGAAGTTATTCAATAGGATTCCATGGCTGAATTGAATTTAATGATCCATTCCTTGAGGAACAGATGTGTGACAGAAGCGGTAGGGGACCTGTATATTTACTCGATCTGTCAGCAATACGATATGAAGAGGTTGTCACATCTCGATTGTCAGAATATCGATAGTGAAGGAGGGTTGTCACATCTCGATCTGGCCACCGCCACTCCTCACAATTGATTTGTATTTTCATCTCTTACAACCCTACCATTGTTTATTTACGTCACCAAGAGCGAGCCAGCCAATACCATTCGACCTAAACAAACCGAATGCAAGTCAGCTATACTTAGTTTCTTTCAAAATAATTTTTCCACATTGAATATAATTGAAGATACTAAATAATATATTTATAATATAATTAATTTTACCGGATTAAAATACTTCTCTTCACAAATTAATTATAATTCAATTACATTTTCCCATCCCAGTGCATTTACAGTAAAGTATCAGTGTTATCCACTCATAATTGTCAAGCCAATATTATTTTTCCTTCAGTCTAAGAGTTCCATAAGTATGTCAATGTTTTCAAAACCTTAGACAGCAAACACTGGTTTAATTTTAGAGGAAGAAACAGAAATTCGAAGGAAAAAAAGCTTGGGTTTCTAAAGCATGTGGGAGTTTGAAACCTTTCATAATATAATGGAAACAAAACTATGACTATTTTAGAATACGCGTTATACATTTTGCTGAGAAAATTAATAGTCCGTTTAAAATATCTAGACAGTAAACGGAGAACATTTTTCACGCAGCAAGGAAAAATTCTCTTTATCTTCAGCACCAGGATGGATCTAACCTCCTAAACGATTCTTCTCTGCTCAAAACTCTGTAGTTCTCTTCCTATTACTTAAATTCTAAAGTGGCTCCTCCTCTTTTTCTATTCGGATAAAGACCCGTTATTAGATTTGGGAGTTTATTTCTTTCAAACATAGTACATGAACCATTCAGCTTAGTCTCTCTTTTCTAAACAAGGGGGGATACAGGTCTTCTGTACAGGTCCTTAATTGTGTCATTTTATCTGGAAATGATTCCATTCTTTGTTTTTGTCGTATATTCTTATTTGGAACTTAAGCTCATACTCAGCTATCTCTCTTGCTGGTTGGTTAGGGTCCATGACTCCCTATAACTAATTCAATTCGATATAAGAAATACTTTTAAAAGTCGAAATGGTCGGATAGATCAACCCTTACACTTCTCATTAGGTGGTTTATTTTGGAACATAAGTTTTTGAAAATTAAAACATTTCTTAATGTTACCATGCACTAAGATGTGATAAGGATCAATACAATCTTAGGTTTATGCACTGAACATAAACAATGCACATGAGTGTTTAGGAGTGATTACATGGTCAATGATTGTGGCAAGTGCCATGAGCATGTGGCCAAAATAGATACACTTTATATGTTTACAAGAAGATTCAACTTGTATTTCAGCCGTGGCTGACATAATACACAATCTCTACAACGTAATATTAGCGCCAGATCCTAATTAACTTCATAACATACTAGCAACTTTTTTTTGTTTTGTCCAAGTAGCCCCAAGTCACGTTACACCTGGCCCATTGAGGATCTTTGCCTTATCTTCTACATTGTCTATGGACGTATTTTATATATAATACTTTGGGCGACCTTAATGTCTTCTGCCATCCCGATTCGAATCCGTTGTCTTCAATATTTTCCTTTGTTCCTCCATCCACATGGGCAAACCGTTTTAGTTGGCTGGTTTACTAATCCTCCGTCAATCCCTAGTTCTGTCATATCCTCTCAAAATAAGGGGGCACCATTTACAACAGGCTCACACAGCATATGGCTTATGCTGATGATGTAGTCATCACAGGGAGAAACAAAGCAGCTCTGGCCGGTGCTGCCGAGGAATTGAAGAGAGCAGCACAAGATTTAGGACTTGAAGTAAATCTAGAAAAGACTCAATATATGAAAACTTCGAGGCAGACCAGGGAGAGAGGAGATATTGTGAAGATGGGTGAAAACACGTTTCACAGCTGCAGTACATTCAATTACCTAGAAGGTGTGACGGAAAAGGCTTTCCAGAAAAGCAAAGCTCTTGTTATACAAAACAATAATTTGGCCGGTTGTTATGTATGGCACTGAGACGTGGACCCTAACTAAAGAAAACAGAAGAGCTCTACTGGTTTGGGAGAGAATATATTGAGAAGGATTTTTGGAGCCGTACAAGAAGAGCACAGATGGAGAATCAGCAGCAACGCCGAACTTACAGAATTGTATGCAGAGCCTGATATCCTCTGTGCTATTAGGAAGAGCAGACTGAGATGGTTAGGACATGTGGAAAGGATGAAGCCCAGTAGGCTGCCTAAAATGATATTAAATGGTGCACAAAGAAGGAAAGGGAAAAGAAGCAGACCAAGGCGACGGTGAATTGAGGACTTGGATGAGGATTTGAGAAGGATGGGAGTTGGAAATTTAAGGAGTCTTGCTAGAGGTCGCGAGGCATGGGAAAGAGCGGTGGCAGAGGCCCAAGTTCTACAAGGACTGTAGCGCCTAAAAGTGAGTGAGTGAGTATATTACTACTCATATTTCAGGAATCATTTTTTGAAATAAAGGAAACTGTGTCAAAGTCAATCGAGTAGTTTAGAAGGAGTTTGCGTAAACCAAAAAATGTGCATAATGTTTTAGAGAGAGAGAGAGAAAGAGAGAGAGAGAGACCAATGGTTATTGGATAAGCGATAATAATATATTTTTATATTATACATGTTTTAGGATTAAATAATGAAACCCTCACTCGTAAGGGACTGTAAGCAGGTAGTGCCCCAGTGGAGGACTAAGGTGATCGAGACTGCGATAGTACGGATTCCGGGGGCGGTGAAGGGGGGAGGGGTTATGGGGGGGGCGATGAGGGAGGTTTTGGGGGGGGTTACGGGGGAGGAAGGTGAGGGGGGCAGTGGATCGATAACCATCCGCTCTGCTCGTCTTCTCTCCAAGCACTTTCTGTCCTCTGTCAGCCTGAAGGGCTACTCTTTTTTTAATTAATTAAGTCATTACAATACTAATTAATTAATTATAGTTAATCTAATTTACATTAAGACATTACAATAAAAAAGCGATAATCCAGATTATATACCATATATATGAGGATGGTCCTAAAGCTGAATGATCAGGACCTCCCGCTGCGAAAACCTGCCTGGTAATCTCCTACCTTTTTTCGGCATATGGTAATAGCTTCTGGTAAAGAATATTAGACAATACCTTATATGCGCTCTGAAGTAAGGTAATATCTCGATAATTAGCACATTCAAGTATGTCTACCTTCTTATGTATAGGACATATCCTTTCCTACATTGCTTCGTGAGTCTCTCATTCACCCATATGAAAATTATATTATTACACATTTTTTATGTAAGGTTTTATTTACTTTCTTGAATAATTCTGCTGGGGCTTCAGTCGATGGAGAGTGATGAAAAGCCGATAAAACTAACTGATTGTTGTAGATAATAAAATAATAGATTATGTAATAAAATACATGTTTCTGTCGAAAGTTTATGTAATTAATTAAAAGTTCTTAAATTAATTTTAGCAACAGAGGCAAGTGAAAGTCATCTTTTGCGCACATCATATTTTTTTAATATTGAATGATTTATGATTGTAATAATAAATGATAATTCGTTATTGTATTGTAGTTAGTCCAGAAGATTAGAAAACAAATGTTTCAGAAAAAATGGTTTCAGGGTAACCTTTGTCTGAAAAAAGGGTTTCAGAGAAGGCCACCGAAACGTTGAATCTTAATTGTTGCTTATATAATAAACCTATGAGGAAGATAGATTATTGCCTATTTATTCCTAACTTATCAGTTGATACTCTCTCTAGCAGATAAGGGCTAAGGACAGCTGGGGTGTCAAAATAACTCCAAGATATTTGTAATTTTTACTACTTCAAGCCTCTGCCCCTTTATAAAAACACTTTTCTGATGAGCTTGATCTTCCACCCCTTCCTAAAACCATCATTTTTGATTTTGACAGGATCTTACAAAGATTCCCTTGCTGAAATCATACTTTTCCAGAATGTAATATTGCGTTGAAGATATACAGCATTATCTGTCATAAATAAAATGTCATCTACATACAATAAAATTTGGTTTTGGTATCAAACACTACTTCCAAGTAACAGAAAACAGAACAGGGTGTAGGATGCATCTCTTTCACACTCTTGAGGCGAAAATATTTAGAGCAGCCACACGTCATATGTTAAAGAGATAATCATGAATCACACACAGTGAAGATATTAAAATACTGCTTTTATTATGAGAACATAATACAATACACTGTGCTGAGGAATTTGGGTGACTACAAGCGTACATTCCGAGGTCTCCTTCTTTGAATGTGACACAAGTAATGTTACAACTAGAGTGATGAGTTTTGAGGATCCAAGGACATATATAGCAAGATGAGGAGGCGGCATGGGCGGTCAAAGCAAGTGCTTTCTTGCAGATGGTGGGTACTGTGTCCTAAGTACAGGTATGTGTCCTTTGTCGGTACTTGGTCAGTCCTTTTTAGGTACCTGGTTTAGGGTTATCCGTGGTAGACTTAGGTATAGGCAAAGTAAGTTATTAATAATTACTGTATATTATTTATTAGTCAAGTCCCATTCTATAACTATGGAACAGAGTGAGAAATAGCTTAGAGTGCATATTTGGGATTCATGAGGCCCTAAAACGCCTTGATTAGCAGAAAACTGTACAATATCTTCCATATTGTATTTTATTTATTCCTGGCGCTACAGTCCTGCAAGGACCAGGGCCTCTCTTATTACTCTCCTTCACTCCATCCTATACCTGGCAAGTATACACCATCTTCTATTCATATATTCTTTAGGACGTTCTCAACTTCTTCCTGCCACCTAAGACCTGGCCTTATACCAAGAAGCCATGTAAGAGGATACCACGTCCACAATTAGGGCGGACGCTCGAGGCGCTTCCATATATAAGTATATTTTTTTTTTTCAGTGGCGCGACAGGCCGTGTAGGCCCTGGGCCTCGCGGTGTAAACTCCTGCTATTGTAACACGATGCTATTTTTTAGTGTAGGGTCATCACTCCCTACTACTAATTTTGTGAGTGGCCACCCTTTGGCTGACGGGTCTCACATACCCGGGGGAGAGGTTGTGAGTGAATCCCCATTTTTTTACGTCCTTATAAAAGCCCCGCCGGGACTGGGATTCGAACTCAGAACCTGTAGCATGAGAGACTAGCGCGCTAGCCACTCAGCCACGGGCTCCCCCTATATAAATAAGTACCCTAAAATTATTTCAGCGGTCCCCTCACCTTCTTCCAAAATCCTCTCGCTCCTAGAACCTCTCTTATTTTCCATCATTTTTACTATAGTTGTGTTGTATATGGCGCCCTCTCGAAGGTGCTTGGGGGCAGATTGGAATGAGTCATGAATTGTTCCTTAAGATTTGTCTTCTGTACCTCTAGACGGTCACATGTATCCCACCTCTATGACGAGTCAAATTGGCTGTTTCCCTAGATTCGAAAACAATATTTCCTTGGTTCCTTTCTCTATTAAGTCATCCGCTCCCGTAGCCCCTCTTACGTCTATTGTCTCCTGCAATTTAAATCCACAATCCATACTCAGGAAACCAGATCCCGTCTTTCCGACTTCTATACGCCTTTCCATAGAACGAAAAAATATGAATTTTCCTTCTTAGCCCTGTCCACTGATTTCTGGAATATTCTACTATCAAATATCAGTCATGCTCCTTCCCAATCTTCATTCAAATCTCTCCTTTTCCACAACCCCTTATTGCTTCCCAACCCGATGCCAACTAATTTGATTATAGAGATTAAAGTGAGATGAATAATGTCTACACTTTATAACATCAACAATAGTAATGTTGATCTTCATTTCAATTTAATTTTAATTTTTAATTATTCTATTTTTTTTTTTTTTTTTTTTGCTTATTACACATTACATTAAGATATTATTTCTTTCTCTTTTTATAAATTAAAATAATTTTATATATTTATTGTAATCATTAATGTTATTATAAAATGAGAATGGTTGACTGTGTTTATATAAGGGAGTAGTTATTTCAGAGTGCAAACATAGTTAAGTATAAACTTAATTTATTATTATAAATATCTTTAATTGTTGTTGATTCATTGTTGTGACGCTCTCCTTCAAACGCCACGAAGAAGGCCTATAATTTAGGTCGAAACGTCGGCACCAGTAAATTAAGTTTATACTAAGTTGTGTGTTATTTTGACTGCACCCTGAACTAACTTCTCCCTTAATGGTATTAGTTGTTTTGTGTGTGTTCTTTGGCCAGTTATACTTCTTATTTTTCGTGCACATTTATGTCATTCTTAAGGGGCCTTCTCCCTGAATAAAGTTCTTTTTTCGTTCATTCATTGTGTTTATAATAAACTCATATATATGTGTGTGGCAAGGAATCTAAAAATGCCAGTTACTCCTCTGGCCAGTCAGACACTCTATGCTGGATCAAGAAATTCACTAACGCGTAAATAGTCCAAATACAAAGCTACAGTGAGGGGAGACGACGAAGAGGGTGGGCCGGAAACAGCGTATTTCTTAATTATTTACCAGGAGAGGGTGGCAGTCCATGGAAGGAGGGGAGGGCAGTCTTGTCGAAGAATTACCAGAGGTCGCATGCCTCAGTAGCGAGAAAACGTTGAGAAACATATTTTGATAAGAATTACATCATGTTCCTGCAGAAAAAGAGCCCTCTCACATATAACTTTTTCCAGTCAAATTCATAATTTTTTTAATCAAATTCATATTTTTTTTAATCAAATTCATATTTTTTTTTTTTTGAGGTTTTGCTAATAAGAACTAAATATTTTTATTAAATCTTGTTATTGTTTTTATTTAATTAACGCCACTTTATGTGCTCAGGAGCGCCTTCTTACGTTACCTCCGGAAGATGGCACAACCAAGGATTTTTTTACTATCATAAAAAACCTTACGGTCATCAGCCAGTTTCATCCCACGGCCTTAAGCTTATTGAATCCTTAAGCCCTTCTATCTGCCCTGAGCATGTGTGATGTTTGATGTTTGTTTGTTTTGGTTTTAAGGCGTAAAACCCTAAGATCATCAACGCCTCGATACCATATGTATATTTAACCTTTATAAGAAAGAACTATTATAAGAAGAGCAAATAAAATAAAACTTAAAGTCAAGAAAATATAAAAAATAAAAATAATTAATTAATTAAATACTGACCAGGAATGTATAACTTTAAATTTAATTAAGATTATAGTCTGTATAATTTAGATAACAATGATTCCTCCTTAAGAAAATCAAAATCTAATTTAATGTTTTCCTCTCTATTACCCTGTACTATTGATATATTTGGGTTTAGTATAATTTTATGCAGGTTTATAATATGGGCATTCTTGAAAAATATGCCGAATGGTGAGGGTTCCATCACAATGCTGGCACCGGGGCACGGGCTGTCTAGTAAAAAGGTACGAGTGGGTCAGCCGCGAGTGTCCTATCCTCAGCCGGTTCGACCTTCTCCCTGCGGCAGCTACGGCTAGATGCGGACCAGTGTGTGATGTCTGGCAATTGCTTAAGAACCCTTTCCTAATTAAACCTTGATAGGAAGAATCCAGGATTCTCACTGTAGCATTGTCCGATAAGCCTCAATAGCATAAAGTGGTGTTAATGAATAAACGAAAATAAGATTTAATATAATTATTTAGTTATTGATAGCAAAACCTCATTAAATGAACTGTAAGAAAACGGTGGAATAAATTATGAAATTGACTGAAAACATATATTTGGTGGTAAAAAATATTAATTTGATTGAAAAAAATATGAATTTTACTAAAAACCATTATGAATGTGGCTGAAAAAAGCTTATTGAAGATGCATGATAAATGTCAATTTATTTATTCATGATGTCCATTCATGCTCCTTTTCCACAATATGTCAGCCATTACTCTAATCCATTTTTTTTATTATCGATCTCGTCATGATGTAGTGATCTGAACCAAGGAAGGAAGAACGGACGACCAACGACGATTGAGACAAGGAGATGGGGATGACCTGCTGTATATCGCCTGGAAAATATCGTATTAGAGAAGAAACGGTTAAGACAGCTGTATTGTTTTTTGTGGTTGCATGAGAGCCACAATCGAACTGTAAACCTCAACCGAAATGTAAATTTTGTATGTATGTAAATATTAAGTATAAAAAAAAAGTCCATTCCAAACCGTCCAGACCATGCCGCTCAAAATTATGTATTTTGATTATTATTTTACCAGTTATTCTCTACCCTTTCCTTAATACAAAACCGTACATAAAATATTTCTCTAGCTAATAATTTTAGTATTTTAGCCAATTTAATTCAGCTTAAGCGGATGAAAACAAGTGTTAGTAAAATCTCTAATTTTGGTAATTTTGTAGACATAAAATCAGAACGAAAATCAGCATGAAAATCTGCTTTAAATTTTACCTAAATAGTGAAGAAATGGTTTAGAAAATACTTCATAATTAATAAAAAACGAGAGTTTTAGCGAGTTAAAAGTTTATAATGGAAAAAATACTCAAATTTGATTATTTCTTCTTATATAGTTTAGTCATACTCCTACTTGCTGTAAAGATTTCTATCTTATGAAAATTTTCCTTTTAGTTATATGAATTTTAAAAAATTCAGCTTTAGCAATATTTACACCGAAATATCTCAAAAGGTACTGCGTGAACAATTATGAAACTATTACAGAATATATAAATGACATGAATTTGGTGACTGAGACCCAGCTGTTTTCGAAGTTATAAAATTCTATCTTAACTTTTCGAACATGTCAGCTAATCAGAAAAACATTATTATTTTTTTGAAAGAAAAGTTTGAAGACAAACATTATTGATGTCGTATATTAAAATATTCCGACCAGGCTCGGATCAGAATAAGCCTGAGGTGTCTCCTGCCAGTCGTAAATGGCGACAAAAAGGGGTAAACTGTGGGGCCAGCACCCCCACTTGTGTAAAAATTAAGCTGAAAAACCTCAAACTGAGTAGGCCAAGGTCCTATAAGGACCATAGCGCCGATAGATAGAATATATTACTTTCACTTACCTATATATTTCATATAGAGTAAGGGAAAGTATTGCGATCGTGAAAATTTCCAAATTTCAGTTTTCTACGGAAATACACGTTTTAGGGTCTCCTGAGTCCAAAACACCAAGTCCCAAAAGGTCTATGTGTTCGGTTTATGTTGTAAGTCTAGCGCAAAAACGATAAATAGTACAAAACTAAAATTTCGTATTTTAACAGCGTCTATACCTGAGATGTCCATCAAAGTAGGCCAAGCAGAAGAGCCAATTTGTAACAAGCATTTTGCACCTTTTTACGATTTTCTCAAAAGCGTTTGATCGTTTGAGCCGATTTTGATTAAACTCGCTATATCGATATGACATTGGATGGGCTTTAATATCATATAGGTTGTATTCTGATTGAAATAGTCTGGCAAGGATTAAATGCCAATAGTTTAAGTTTTCTTCCTATAAAGTACCTTTAATTTTGTAGATTTTATAAAAATAACCATATTTTTGCATTGATAAAAAAAAAAATACATAAGTTGAACAAATTCGATAGACAACAACAAAGGAGAAAAGAGCAAAACGATTTTTTAATGCAACTTTAGTTTTTTTAAATATAAAAACAGTAATATAGATGTATAATATACCGTTGGAAAGCTAAAGATTTTAGAAAAATATTATCTTATACAAACAAATGTAAAAGTTAACGGAGAGTAATGAAAAGACGATAAAAATAACTGATTGTCGTAGATAATTTTATCATAGAATATTGGAGAAAAAACATGTTTCTATTGGAATTCAATGTAATTGATTCTTCAAAAATTTATTTTTACCTCTAAATATTTTGATAAATTCTTAAATTTATTTTAAAAACGCAGGTAAATGAAAGTCGTGAATAGCGTGCACCAGATTGTTTTTTTTATAAAATAGTTTTAAATTTTATTTTTAAATTGAAACAAAAATAACTTACTGGGTATTGTCTAAACGTGTGAACATTCAGCCAGAATAAGAGGACAAAATATGAAATCTAAATAGCCCATTTTTCTTTCTTTTTTTTTTTTTTTTTTTTTTTTTTTGAACTGCCCTTACTATAAAATCTCGGATATTAGGTTAAATTAATATACACAATCAATTGTTGTATTTGTATCACACAAACACACTTCAGCAAGGTATTTTGCTACACTTGCTAGAGATTTTATCCATGTTGTACCATACAAAAGTTCGCATATTTAATTTATGTTTATGGATATACTCATCCTTTTGATTTTCGAATTCATATTATAAAAAAAAAATTTAATTTAAAATAATAATATTAAAACATTCAAAATAATGAAGAAGGTTTGTTACAGGTAACAACGGTAAAATAATTGTATAACTGCTTGTGTATTGCGGGAACTGTAGCTACTTAGCGCCGGTCTCTATTTTTTATTTTTACTATATATCAAATATGGCGTAAGGCAAAGATTTGCCAACATGAAAAATTTCCAGTCTAATAACTAAATCTAACAAATTAATTTTCGTGTGCGATAAATCTAACCCAAAAACGAATATGCGCAAGAAACTGGTATGGGTCAATCCATTTGAAATCGTCCAGACCTTGCCGCTCGACATTTTTGATTTTCGTGATTTTTTGACCAATTATTCTCTACCCTTTCGTGAATATAAAACGACAAATAAAAAAATTGTCGTCCAATACTTTTAGTCTTATAATATTACTAAGCTGGAAAAAAAATAAGTCTTTGAATATTATTATTGAAAAAAGGATATAGCTTACACGATCAAAATTCCTAGATCAAGTAGTGCAATGATAAGGCTATATAAGGAAAAATAATTAATTGTGAAATTTCTAATAATTTCTAACCTCCCTTGTCATAGCGCGCCAAAGGTTTCAGTTGATGTAATTTTTCCTGATTTTTTTAAACCATTTTCTTGGCTACATAGCTTATGTGTTGTACGGACCAAAATTATATAAAATACTCTCATTATCATTCTAGTTTTTGTTTGGTTCTTAAATATGCAATTTTACCATAGTTAATATTTTTTAAAGAAAACATTATTTTAAAATTTAAGACAGTTTTATAATTCCGGAACTAGCTTAGTATTAAAGACCAAATTTGTATCACTTAAACAAATCATATAGATAGGTAATTTGTATTAGTTTCATATTTTTTCACTCAATCCCTTTTGAGATATTTCCGTGTAAACATAGCGAAAAATATTTTTTGCCTATTTGGAAAATTCATTTAGAAAAATGTATTACGTTCTCAAGATCGAAATTTTTACAGGAAGTAGGACTAAGACCGAGCTATAAAGGAAAGAATTATCAAACATGAGTCTCTTTTCCTTTTGTATGGTTAAAAATCTCGTTTTTTATTCATTTATGAAAAATTTTTTAACAACTTTCTTCACTATTTAGACAATAAGTTTTGAGAACAAAAAATACAAAACATGTCCATATCTTATTGTTAATTTTTGTTTTGATTCGATATCTAAAAAATTAAATGAATTAGAAAGGTTTTCCGATCACATGTTTTCGCCAAACACTAAAAGTATTGGCCCGAAAAAAATTTTATTTGTCGCTATAGAGAAGTTGATTAAACTAGATATATCAATGTTAAATTAAATGACCTATAGTATTAAATCGTTTATACGAAATATTTTATCATAACTCATTGTTAGCAGAAGTAAGATATTAATAAATATGAATTAATTTAATCACCATCTAAATAATAAAAAAAGAAGTGGTACTTCATATCGTTTAAAACACGTTTATGGAAGAAAGTGTAGTAACATAGAAGTGTGATACATCGATAGGAACATTATTATTTTAGAAACGTTATAAGTAATACTAAATTATAAAGTTACGAAAAATTCATTAATATTATTTAATACTTAAGTTGCTTTTGTAGCAAAGATAATGATATATAATTTAATCTAAAATATTTTTTTTAATTAAAACTCATGATAAAGAATTTTTTCAAATTTATTTATGATAAGTAAAATGGAATAAAAAAGTTGGGTGGTACGAGCACCAGACAAAGACAAATTAAAAAATATGGAGAGCATAAAACGCGACATTTACTTACCTCCGTCGTTAAAAACAATTTAAGAACTTTTAAATAAAGTTAGAGTTGAAAATAGTTAAAAGAATTTCTTTGATATTCGATAAAAAATGTATTTTAGATTAAATAATATAACAATAGCAATTATTATCTACAGCATTACTTAATTTTAACCTTAGTAGAAGAAAGTGACGTTAAATAAATAAACAAAATCGATTTTATGTCAAATAAAAATAATTCATCTGAATTTTTAGCCCTTTAACTGAAACATTTTTCGAAATTAAAAAAAAAAATAGTAAAATTCAAAATTAATTTAAGATGACTTTTTTTACTGATTCTTAGGAGTAAAAGACTTAATAATTCTTAAACGAAAAGCCGATTTAGCAGAAAAAAGAAAATCAATTTTTTTTTTTTTTTAATAACCTTTTTGAACGGTCTCAATCACCACATTTTGTCAGGAAATGTCTTTTATACTCCTATGTACTAGGAATTGTTTCAAATGTTTCGAAGTGGTTGAACGATGTGAAAAAAAAAATCAAAAGCTCTTTTTTTTTTCTTAAATCTTGCATAAATATGGTGATTTTCTTTCATATTGTTCCACCACTTCGAAAATTATGAAAAAAAAATCATGAGTATAGAGAGTATATGAGTATAAAAGAAATTATCCGACAAAATTCGAAGACTGGCACTTTTCAGAAAAGCTAAAAAAAACAAAAACAATAATATATATATATAATTATATATTATATATATATTTTCTTCGGCTAAAATCGACTTTTCATTTAAATGACTCTTTAACTTTATGGCTTTTTTTTAAAGTAAAGGTGTCATTCACCGACTTTTTTCTGGACATGTTCATACTCCTCTGTATTCAAAATTTTCTTTAAATTTTATGAAGTGGTAGAACAATATGAAAAAAATTATAAACTTATTTTTTTAATCCAATATTTCAGAAAAAAAGGATTTTTTTTATATATACTCCAATGATTCTTGAGTATATTTTAGTACTATATACCCACTACAACATTTTATGAAAACTAAAATCAAATGTTTCCAACAAAAAATGTAATATTTTTTTCTCCTTTTTTTAATCTAATATATGAACAATTTGTGTTCAATATTTTTATAGATCTTTCAAGGTTTCTAAATTACATGAGGTGTAATAAAATGCAAAATAAAGCTTGATTGAATCAATTTTTGCCTCTCGTATTATTATTTTTCCAAGCATTGTTGCGTTGGAATTTCGCTTTTCTATATCTATTAGAAGTTCTGTATGCAAATGAATCCAAGAATATGCATGTCGTAAGAGAACGGACGAAATGAGTGATTAATTTACAGCTCTATTATGACTTCGAAAAACATTAAAAAAGAAATCAAGAAATGCCAAGTTTCCGTCGGAATTAAACAAGGAAAGAGGAATAAAGAAGAGACGGATGGAATGTAATTTATTAAACAAGCCGGTCGGTAATTGATGAGGGTAGATTTGCAACGATTGACAGATGGCTGCTGTAAAAGGGCCAACAGGGCAGAAATATGAGAAAGAGACATTGCTTGTTGCTTTGGCTAGATGACAAATGAAGAGAATAAGGAAGGAAAGTAGCCAGCAATCAAAGAAGGAAGAGGAGTGGGAATGATGGCAGCTGGCGCATGCGCAAAGCTACCCCACTTGTTGGATCCGCCTCTCCCCCCACCACTTTTTCCCCTCCATTAGTTTTTGTCCTCCCTACTTATATTTCTCCTTACAGGGCTTAACCAAGTTCCTGTAAGTTTCGTTCCCAGCTTTAGAAACTCGGGGATTACGAATTCAAATGTTTAAATAACAGATTTATTTATGCTATATCAAATATTTTAAGATATTTCAATATAAGGTTTTTAAGCTGTATTTTTTATCGCATTTACACTCGCCTTTACTATTAATATTTTTATTGTTATATGAATTGATTATTTTGTTTTCAGGGGGTTATAATTACGTTTTTTGGACTTTTTTTTTTTAAAGCGCGTGCACGTTTCAACTTAGTGTGATAGAGAGGTCTTTTTTTTTTATACTTCTGTTTTATGGGGTTCTGAATACGAGTTTTCGAATTTTATTCATGTCCTTGGGAATTTATATTATTTTATAATTTTGATGTAAAAATTCTTTATTGTGTTTTTTATTTTTTTTTTTTTTTATTACATTTTTGAACTGGATATTACATGGCGATTGCGCATTTTTCGAAAAATATTTCCAGTTAATTGATTTTTATTATAATTGCAATTTTTTTGAGCGGTTAAATGTATTGCTAGGTTCTTTTTAAATACAATGATCCATTTTCACTAAACACTTCTTTATTTCTCCCTACGTTTCGGCCTTTGCCATTGTCAAGGGTTCTTTAATAATTCTTTTATATTGCACATGTATAAAATACATTTTTTCACCTTTAAAAAATATATAATACAGACAGAACTAGTCTTGGCAGCTTGTCTCTAGAGTAGATGATAACAAAATGTATTTTATATATGTACAATATAAAAGAATGATTAAAGAACCCTTGAAAATGGACCAACGATGAATGACTTGAACTTAAACTATGAATGTAACTTTAGTGTCTTAGAGTAAAAAAATAAAACAAATAAAAAATAATAGAAACAAAACACAAAAGTTAACAATAGCAATAAATTAAAAGGTAGCTTCTAATAGTAATGATTCTAATACTTAATAACAAAACTAGACAAAAGATAAAACAGAAACATATTTGCATATATACAAAATTTGAGTTAAAAGTGCTTAACTGTTAACAATGTAAAATATTATATTTGAATAATCGTTTTTATTTACTATTTTAATAGAAATTTGCAAATCTATTTAGGTTCTTTGAAAATTGAATAGAGAGGAAGTGATCGAATAGACTGCATTTGAAGGTCTGAAGAGTATCAGAATTTCGAATATATGAAGGATCGGAATTCCATACGAAAGAGGAGCTGCTTAGGAAGAATCTGTCGAAAGCTGCGGTTCGATGAGGCGCTATATACAGGTCTGAAGCCCGCGAACGAGTGTTGTGGCAATAAATGGGGGATTTGAATGTATATCTGAGATGTACGATGGGCGACTGGATTGAAGAACTTGGAACAGGGAGGATGCCAGGAACTATTTACAACGGTAAGAAGGGTAAAGCCACTTCAACTCTTCGTAGAATCTGGTGACAGAAGTATCCCAGGATATCCCAAAGATGAACCGTATGAAGCAGTTGAATAATCGTTTTACACTAAAATTTTCAGTGTCCCCTGTGTCGAAATAACCAAGTTGCGTAAAAAGTCGTACGAAACAGAAATTTAATACTCAAGACAGTTTTTCACAGTTTCACATTTTTCACCAAAATCAGCTTACTGAAAGTGCTACATTGTACCGTGAATTTCGCACCTTTTTACTATTTTCTTGAAAACGGATCTTAATTAACGGATTATAACGATTTTAATTAAAATGCCTGTATCGATGTAAAATTTAATGGGCTTTATCATGTAGTCATCCTCTAAAGTAACTTTAAGTTTCTAGATTCTAAAAAATTAAGCATATGATCATATTATATGCATTGATAAAAACGAGTAAATATTCAAGTTGTAGGAATTGATAACTAACTAAAGGAGAAAAGAGCAAAAATATTTTTAGGAAATTTTTTTTAACACAAGAACAGTAAAAATTTATTTATAGCATACCGTTGGTAACTAAATATTATAGAATTATTTTTTTCTTATAAAACAGTGTTGGAAGGTAATGTAAAGGGACAATTGGGTATAAACTTAAGTGAGTGTTGCACATATTTTTTTTTATGTATTTATAGTAATTTATAAATTTCTAATTTACTTTAGTTTTAAAAACAAAAATTTTAAACCTAAATAGGCAATGTGTGATTTATCGAATTCATCAGTTACTTTATAACGGGATAATCCATCAGGTTAATCTGTTAATATTTTTAATTTCTGGAACATATTGATGATTCTAGTGCAAAGTTCAGTTATGCAACATTGAGTAAAATGTCTTATTAATGTTATGTGTCTTTAAAAAAAAAAATGACAAAATAGACAATTAAGCTGTTTAAACAAAGAGTGTATATTTTTTATATTAAGAGACAAGTATAAATTGTTTTTATATGATGATGAAATATTCAAAAATAAACCCGAGTGACGAAAATTTTTCACAGAATTATTCTATATTTATGGATTAATTTAGTGAACAAAAGTGTTATTTCTGTACTCTTATGGCGTGCTCGACTGATTATTTCTTCGTAAAACGTTCATTTACAATCAAATTTAAATCAATGAGTTCCAAAGCTTGGTAAAAATAAATTTACTGTTACCTGGTAGTAAGGTAGTTCATATTTAGACATCGTTAGGATTAAAAACGTGTTTTAAAATTCAGTTGAGGTAATCAGTGAAAAAGGTAACTTCAGATTATTCTCCCTTTTTGTTGCTACCGTCATAATTATTATTATAATTTAT
Source organism: Piezodorus guildinii (assembly GCA_023052935.1). Lineage (NCBI taxonomy): Eukaryota > Metazoa > Arthropoda > Insecta > Hemiptera > Pentatomidae > Piezodorus > Piezodorus guildinii. Next base: position 50,140,621 of record CM041295.1, read on the forward strand.
TTAATTATCTAACAGAACTGGTGCATTTAAAAGCTATATTCGCTCTTTTATAAAGTTCACCTATTTTTGTATCTTAAAAAAAAATATATTTTTATAAATATACTAGCTGACCTGACAGACGGTGTCCTGTCTGAACTGTCTTAACTAAATCGGTCAAGCCGTTCACACGTGATGTGTAGCCCAAGAAAAAGGGATTCATTTTTATACATGTAGATAAAGAGATTACCCAAGGAAATACAAAAAATAAAATAAAAACCTATTCACGCAAGTAAAGTTAATATCTTTTTCTTTGATGATATCCTTCTCCTGATTAATAACAAAACAAAAAAAGAGTGAAACCATTAAAGAATTAATTAAATGGAATTTCTATAGAAACAATGTGTTTTATTACAAACTCAAGTATTATTAAATAATATATATCTTAAATAATCACTTAGTTTTATCGGCTTTTCATCACTATCCATCAACTTTTACAAGCTTGTGTATAAGATATATTTTTTCTAAAATCTTTAGCTTTCAACGGATATCATACGTGTATATTATTGTTCTTATGTTACAAAAACAAAAAAATTGCATTAAAAAAATATTTTTTTCCGTTTTCTGCCTTTAGTTGTTTTTCAAATTCGCTCAACTTGCATATTTAGCTGTTATTTATCAATGCTAACAAGATAGTATGTTTATTTTCTATAGAATCTACAAAATTAAAGGTACTTTAGAAAAAGAAAATTTAAAATATCGGCATTTTGGCCCTTCCAAACTATTTCAATCAGAATGAAACTACATCATATTAAAGTCCATAAAATTTTACATCGATATAGAGAGTTTAATCAAAATCCTTAAAGCCGTTTTTGAGAAAATCCTAAAAAGGTGCAAAATGCATAGTACAAAGTACATGTTCCGAACAGCTGATTTAGATGAAAAAGTTTCTGTAACGTCTCTGGCGTATATTTGCTTTAAATACGAAATTTCAGTTTCACAGGACATTTCGTTTTTGCCCGGGAGTTATCACACACACTTCTATTTGCGGACTCAAATACACACACACTCCTACTTGGTTATTTAGACTCAGTGGACCCTAAAACGTGTATTTCTGTTGAAAACTGGAATTCGAAAATTTTCACGATCGCAATACTTTCCCTTACTATATATTCCATAATAGGTAAGTGAAAGTAAAAATGACCAAGGGAAAAGGCAATTCATTTTTATATAAAAAGATAAAACGATTATTATCACCATATAAATAATTAAAAAAATAAAAAATAAACGTACTTTTTCTCTTTTTTTTCTTGCATAAGATTCTTCTCCTGATTAATACAAACATAACAAATAAAAGGCTAGAGAAATCAGTCAAGCCGTTCACGCGTGATGCGATGACCAAGAGAAAAGGAGATTGATTTATATATATAAAGATGAGTAGTGAATTTTGTTTGTAATATTATGTAGTTTTTTGTTTTTTTTTAATCATTCCATGATAGAACAATTTTATATCCTTTTTAACCATTGAAATATCGTGTTTCGTATTACCAAGGGAAAATTCAGAATTAGTTTTTCTAAAGTAATTCAAGGAAACAGATTCAGAGATCTAACATTTTAGTATGTTTTGAACATTTTTTTCTTCGATTTTCTTCATTTGCTGGACGCCTCGAAATAATATCTATCACTGATGTTTGGGCAATATGGCTGAAGTCATGGAATGTGAAGTTGGCATATGATTTCCTAATTTGGTTTATATTGTATGAATGTAGTATGTATGATATCTTTCAGCACTACTATTGATGTCCAAATTGGACAGATTGTAATTTATCAATAAAAATTTGTTATTGTAAAAAAAAAAAAAAAAAAAAAAAAAAAATTGGGTTTAGTTTAAAATCATTGTAAATTCTTTCTAATTATTTTTTTATTCATGAATCTCTATATTACCTCACAAAAGGCTATTCTTTATACTAAAATACAAAGTTCAACAACAAAAACCCGTTTTCATAATAATGATGATTTCCAGTAAATCCATTTCCATACTATAACAGTTCTGTAGATTCCGTGAATGCTTTCCTTGGAAAACCCGTCAGCTCCTTGTTTCCTCTGTTATCTTCCCCCACTGAATTGGAAATAAAATTAAAACGCGTGATAAATTGCTTTATAAGGTTTATCTTTGGAACCCGCAGACGTCACCATATTTCTGGCTTTAACACCGAGTTAAATTCTGTTCTGTTCGAGGGAAATATTTTCATGTTTTATACATATTCCAAACCTTAAAAAATAGAAAACCCTTCTATATAAATTAACATCTCACCTTCCGCTCTGACATCCATTTATTGAACACTAGAACCCAAGGAATAAATATTTATACCCCATCACATAGAACTGCGTCCTTTCACAAATCGTTTCTCGTTCGCTCCGCATTTTTTTCTAATTCGCTGCCTATCTCTATCCATAAAACCGCCTCTCTTTCTTCTTTCAAACATCAACTCTTCCATTATCTATTTGAATCTCAATCATCCATTCTATTATAAAATTATACATATATAAGTGCGTGATATATATATATATATATATATATTATATATATATATATATATATTTATATATATCGTTCAAACATTATATAAAATAGTAACTAGACTATAATAAATTATTTGTTTCAATTTTTTTTTTTTTTGTTCTAAGACTTGACTTGTTCTCAAAATAAAGATTTTTTTCATTTATACATATTTGAATATATTAAACTATGAAAACTTCTGACAAGAAACTTGGAGGTTAGAATTTATAAAACTATTATTATCCTGATGGTTCTATATGGATAAGAAACGTGGTCGCTTACTTTGAAGGATGAGTAGAGCCTTAGGGTTTTCAAGAATAAGGTACTATGTAAAATATTTGGTCAAAATAGATGAAGCCACAGGGAAATTTAGAAGGTTATACCATGCGGAATTACGAAGGTTGTTACCTGTCAGTATAATTGAGTTTATAGCATCCCGGCGACTCAAATGGGCATGTAAAGTTAGTGGAAACGAAGTCAGAACACGTTAGTATGCTCTGAACCGGATGGCAGGCGTCCAAGAAGTAGGTTGAGACGTCGATGGGATGATTGAGTTAATTGTGATCTCGGGACCTAGAGCTTGGCGCTGATCATTGGACGAATATGTATAGGCAACTTTTCGTAGTATTGGGATCTAAGCCTATTTATATTATTATCTCAGAATAACAGAACTCCACACTTCCTCAGCTTTCGCTGGGAATTTTCGACTTCCCGGACTCAATGACTCAAGGGTTACTCTCTAATTATGTTATATTTAAATTTTTTCGAACAGTGGCTGCTGTTCCCAGAACGAATGCTTGCCGAACCCTCGCTAGAATCTTCATAGCTCTTGTTTTGGGATTGATTCTAGCGTACTCACTTAAATCAGGCCATTACAGTATTATATCATTGGGTAAATCCAGCAGCTCTCCAATCCATAGAGTTGCCTAAGCTCTTCCGTCAGGTCCTGGTATTTTATTTTCTTTTTAGAAACTGTTTTTTTTAATATTATGATCCAATGGGACGCCTACATCTGTATATACGCCTGTAATCTGTGCCAGTTTTCTATTTTTATCAATAACTAAAATGTCCGGCGATTATTTAAAACTATGTGATCAGTAATGATATGGCGTTCCAATTAAATTTTAGTTTTTTGACCGGTATTAATTGGTAATGGATTATATCTACAATAGGGAGAATGGGTGCTTAGGAGGTCCATCTTCGATGCGATAGCTTAATGAATAATTTTCGATGCATTGTTGAGTCTTTGCAGATACTCATTACCAGCCAAAAAACAGCCTTAAGTCACATGCTGTGTGCTCTCAACACCCTTTTTGCTTAAACGGTATAGGTCATAGATCATTTATGTCCTCTTCGAAAATATGTTTTCTGTATGCTTTCCTGGCTATTACTTGTTCTTGGATAGCAATATGAAACCCTTCTGTTTCAGAAAAAGATTACCATTTTTTAACCTAGCGATGTCTTCGCTAAATTCCTGCTTTGTTCAAGAATGATAGAATTGCCCATGTATCGCCTATTTTTCTACGTCTTTGTGAGAGAAGATGGTCAGTTTCACTATTTCGGGGTCGCTGCGTTTAGTAGATTCAATCCTGTGTAATTTGCATCTAATGTGCTACAGTCGAAAGATGTCACCGTTAACCACATAGCTTCGCATATTATTTTCATCTTCTCGACATAACTTGATAAGTCTGATTAGACCACGCACCAGATTTTCTGGGAAGGTACAACCTTGCCACTGAGGATTTTGGGTGTATTTTCTTATTAAGCATCATCTACACTCTTACCATGCGATCCAACACTTTTAAGTCTGCCTTTGGCCACTTCAGTACTCTGAACAAGCTAAAGCTGGTACCGCCCACGTGTTTATTGCCTTTATTAAATTTATTCTATTCAGATGAGATTTAAGTATCAATTTCAATCCGTCATCTAAATTCGATTTCGAAAAGTTTCTTTGAGTCGGTTATTATTATATGAATTAGATACGAGAAGAAATCGATGGTATAGTAGAACCCCTTAGCTCGACTCCGTTGGTCCAGTTTGGCTTTTATGATAGTTAAATAAAGTAAATATATCAATATACTATTTAGTCGAGAGGAAGAAGGGGGGTGGAGAAATGGAAGTATATGAAATAGTTTTTTTTTAAGCACTAATCGATTATATTTTTCCAAAGAAAAAATAATACCCTACCATAATTGCAGGACAGATTTATGCGAAGCTATAGAAAACAAGGAAGATTTATCTGTTTTCTCGAGAAATAGTTGCTAATGTAATACATTAGGTCGAGATGCAAAAGGAACAAGTTAGGGAAAAATCTTACATTTAAGTAGAAGTCAATTCAATTTATGTGTGAGGGGGGATGTAGAGGGTCGGGAATTGGGGGGGGGCTCTGGGGTAGATAATTGCCCCTTAGCTGATTACATTGCTAGCCTCCATCTTTCTTCCTCACCCTACACCTATCTAGACAAAATTTATTTAATCTTTAATGCATCCTTTTTTTTTTTTTTCTAATTTTACGTTCAGAAACACAATTTACCCTAAGGTTGCAGACAATTAATATCTCATTGTACGAAATCCCATAGTATATGGGTAAGAAAATGAATTATCTAGCTTTCAATAGAAATTTTTCAGGTAACCTACATATTTGTATACCTTGATTTTTAGCTATCTAATTACGCTTGAGAGTATCTTTCTTTTTGAACATCTTAATCATATGATTATTCTCCTATGTTGAGGATTTTTCCTCTTCATTATATTTGTTAGAAGTAGGTAAATGAGGACTGTTTTCTTCAAACAAATATTCTATTTCAGTTGTTTTTTTTTCCTCCCATAGTTCTATTTTGGAATACTTTCAATGATCGAGAAGAATGATAATCCAGGTGGATATCAAGAAATTAATTATATAGTAGTATGTAAATAGAAAAAAAAAATTCTGGGAAAGTGTCCCTTAAGAACAACTGATATGTACAATTAAGATATATAATGTGTCCAACCAAAAGACAAAAGCATTATTGTCAATTCTCATTTACAAAGATAAATAATAAAAAAATGAAAAGACAAAAAAAAATTTTTGAAAATTCGGCGCGATAGGCCGTGTAGGAGCCGCGTAGTGTATTCCGCTGGAAGAATACACTCCGTTTCTCGATGAAATTTTATAGGGTAGGGTCATCATCCCAAAGCCTATTTTTGTAAGTGATCCCCCAGTTGGCTGACGGGTCTCACGTGTCCGGGGGGAGGCTGTGAGTGAATCCCCATTAAATTATATGCTTGAAAAAAAAATTAAAAATTTAGCGCGCTAGCCACTCAGTCACAGGATCCACTTTATTATTAAAATAGACAATAAAATAAAACATTAAAATAAATTTATAACTTCTGATAGATGAATTGTCGCACAAAAATAAAAATTGATTTGCTAAATAAGTTAAATATGAGCAATAAATGATAATTTCTGATAATAATAAATAATAAATAAATGATCTTTTATTCGAAGTGTGATATTTGATTTGAAATGTCAGCCTTGTTGAGCGATTGTTTGGGAAGGCAGCAGGTATGGAACAGTAGAGACTTGATTGATGATAGAGAAGAAGCATGCGGATATGAGTAGGTAGAGAATTCCAGATAGTAGTAAGCGACAAGAAAGGAATGATGAAAAGTTTTTGTTCTACGAATAGCAGGGATGTAAAGGACAGAATGGTGCGATCTGATTGGACTGACGATTTAAATTGCAGAAGTCTGTGGATATAGGGAGGTAACTGGTATAAATTGGGAGTTAGTGATTGGGTAAAGGTATAATGCAAGGAAATATTGTTTGCGGGTGGAAGGAACGAGCCACTTTAACTCGCGGAATAGATGGGTGGTAAGAATTCTTCGGTGTACCGCGGACAAATCTTATAAATAAGTTCATAAATCGCTTTATCTTATCAACGAGCACAGTCGAGAGACCACCATATACCACGCAGCAATAAAAAAATGAAGATATTAGTGATAGTTGGTAAAATAAGGAATTTTTACAAACTAGGATCCTGAGGATGAGTAAAAAAACAAGAGACGTGGAATTGTGATTGCTCTGTAAATAAAAGGCCCTTTGGAAGAAATTAAAAATCAACCCTATTATTTTCTTTCTAAAAAAATACTCAATTTCTTCGAATATTAAGAAAATACAGAAAAAAATAAAATATATTATTTCGTACATAGAATAGTAATATATGAAGTGAAATGAAAAAAAAATTATTCTTTTATACACTCATATTATTATTAAAATATATATATATATATATATATATATATATATATATATATATAATATATTTATACTATATATACCTTTATTTTGCTATGGAATGGAAGATTGAGAAGCGTAGGTAATGTTTAGAGAAAAAAGAGAGGTGGCTTTACGGATAGAGATTGGCAGCGAATTCCAGAAGGATGAGGAGCGAACGAGAAACGATTGGTGAAAGGATGCAGTTTTATGTGATGGGATATAAAATTGATGATTGGGTTCTAGTACTCTACGAATGGATTGCCGTCGAACGGAGAATTAAAGGATAAAGCCATTTTAAGTTGGTACTAATAGCCATAATAGGTCACGTCTACGGGCTCCGAAAATAAATCTTATAAAGCAGTTCATGAAGAATTTTAATTTTATTTCCAGTTCATCGGATCACCAGACAACCGTAGTCAAAGTTGGGTAAGATAACAGAGGTAAAGCAGCTGACGGGTTTTAATGGTAAGGATTCACGAATCTATAGATCTGTTGAGTATGGAAATGATTTTCGAGATATTCGGATACATGGTTATTCCAGGATAGGTTTTTGTTAAAGGTAACGCCAAGGTTTTTGAACTGTTTTTTGTAATGGAATAAGGAATTTATTGAGAAAGAGCAACGGGTAGTATGGGATGGAGATCAAGGTTGGTTTGGCGCAGAAGAGGATTGCTTGGTTTTTCCTGCATTGGGCTACAGCTTGTTTTTATTTGCTCATTGACAGATTTGATCTTTATCATGTTCTATTTTATGGGATGCTTCTATAAGATTAGAAGGGTAGAAAGAAAAGTAGATCATAAGCTAAGATGGTATCGGGAGTGATACATGTGATCTGGTAAATCATTTATATAAATAGAAAAAAGAGTTGGTAAAAGGGAAGAACCTTGAGGAACACCACGTGTGAGGAAGAGAGGAGATGAAAGGCAAGAAATGAGTAATGTCTGCGAACGATTGGATAAGATAAATTGTTTCAAAGCTCAAAATTTTCTTACACATTAAGTAGTAGAATTAATAAAAACGACATAAACATAACTAATTGTTGATAATAATTTCTAATGTTATATTATTTAGACTAAAAAAAAAAAAAAGTTTCCGTCAAAACAACATAATCCGTTTTCCATCTTTTATTTTCTTAAAAATTCTATAATTTATTTTAACAAGTAAGGCAAATGAAAGTCGTGTGTTGCGCGAACCAGAATTTATATATCTGTGTGTGGGTCTATGAGTATGTGATGGAATGGTATAATAATGAAGTGGAAAAATTCACAGACTGAAAAGAAGAAAAAAAAAAATCAAAATTGATTTTGACACCAATTGAATACGAAAATTCAAAAGCCAAATCGGATGCAATTTTTAAGCCTTCAATTCCAGGTACTTCAACCATGGGCTGCAATTCAATCATACGTCGAACACTCAAGTACTTCTCTTGCAAAAACAACGACCATAAATAACGTTAATATTCCAGTCCAGCCCTTCTGTTATTAATTATCCGGAACCGGGGGTTGGGGTAGGAAGGGGAGGGGAGGGTGTATAGTGGATAAATTATTTTCCAGCAAATATCCGCAGGAGGAGCATGACAGACATTGGATCAATGAAGCATGACCTGCCTGATATCCCTCGCCCATCTGAGTCTAGGCCGCTAAGACTTTATGGGTATCGTCTTTTGGTTAACACTTTTTATTAATTTTCTTCTCTCTGAGGCATAGAAACCTGGAAAATGCAAACCAAGTATCAATTGGTTCAAATCAAATAACTTAGAACCAGTAACAAGCCTAATATAGTACTAGCACTCCCTTATAAGGACATTAAAAAAAAAGTTTATAACATTATTCACTAAAAATACACGTTTTAGGGTCTCAGAGTCCAAATGACCAAGTCCCGCAAAACAATGTATGTGGTAAGATTAGCTATAAAACGATAAGTCGTACAAAACTGGAATTTCAAATTGATTAACAATCAAAATTATTATCTGCAATATCCACTTCAGTTTATAACCCCCTCCGAGTCGATTGAAAAGAAGATGGCCTCGGGAACAACTTACTTAAATAGACATCGAAGTTCTACCACTGGGTAGTTTCTTCACAAGCCTTTTCACGCCCTTTATTGTAATTCAACACTTTGTAAACTTCAATAAAATATAAATTAAAAAAAAAATAAAAAAGTGTGTACTCTTTTTGACTTTCCGATTTACTTTTTACAGTTTTGTTATTAATGACATTTTTTCCAAAATCTTTAAGTTTCCAACAATATATTATTTAAAAAAAAAAAAAAAAAAAAAATCCTGTACCTCTGCAACCCATGAAGGGTGTTGGACTCTACATATAGGGAATGGTACTGTTACTAGGCCATTATGGCCCTTGTCGTTTTTTTCACCAATCGACGAACCGGAAAAATCACTTTATACTGTGCATTTTGCACCTTTTTCGATTTTCTCAAAAACCAACTCGCCAACCGATGTAAATTTAATTATCCTATTATGTTATAAGTTTCATTGAGATAGAAATAGTTTAAGAGGGCTTGAATTCTGAAATTTTAAAACTTATTTTTCTACAAGTACCTTTAATTTTGTAGGTTCGAAAAACAGTTCATGTTGAAGTATTCATAGAAACGAGTTAATATACAAGATGAATAAATTTTATATCTAACTGAAGGAGAAAATAGCAAACATATTTTTTTAGGTAATTTTTTTTCGAATATAAGAATAGTGATATAAATGTTACATACCGTTGGAAGGCTACAGATTTTAGAATATATCTTATACAGGATGTTTCGTAATTGCACGGCACTATTTTAGATATGTTTTGACTAATACAAAATAAACAAAAGGTTCCTATTAGCATATATCTCAAAATCATTTATCAAACAGATATTAAAGGCTAAAGATTTATTATTTATTTACTACATTAAGACTGACTGTACAAAGTTTAACGTGTATAATACTAAATAATAGCTTTTAATTACCTGATAAACAAATGAACGATAAGCAATGACAGTAGTTGCTCATCTGACAAGTTCTGTTTTAGTGTATCTTCGCTGTATTTATCATCATTTGTCTAGTTCTGTGTGTTTTAGTGTGAGTGAATACTGTGGCACAGGTTCAATTTATGATTATCATGGGAGACACCATAAATTTATTCACTTTAGCAGAACAATCAAACATGCTTTAACTTATGACGAGGTACATAGAAACGGTACTGCAGCTGTTCGAAGATATCGTGAAAAAAAAACCGAAGAACAGCAAAAGAGTTTAAATTTATGGTGTCTCCAATGATAATCATAAATTGAACTGTGTAACAGTATTCACTCATACCAAAACACACAGAACTAGACAATCGGATGAGCAACTACTGTCATTGCTTATCGTTCATTTGTTTATCAGGTGATTAAAACCTGTTATTTAGTATTAAACACGTTTAACTTTGTACAGTCCGTCTTAATGTAGTAAATAAATAATAAATATTTAATCTTTGATATCTGTTTAATATATAAGTTTGAGATATACGTTAATATGTTTTGTTTATTTTGTGTTAGTGACCAAATACATAAAAAGTGCCGTGCGTTTTGAAACATCCTGTACACAAAATTTTACATTAAAACTCAATGTAATTATTTAAACTTCATTTATGAGTTACTAAACTTACTTTAACGGTAGGTGAAAGTCGTGAGTTGACGTTTTGTGTCTCTCTCTTACTGATTTTTTATCTTTTCATTATCAAAAATATATTAAATACTTGTGAATGTAATTTAAAAAAAAAATACATGACTCATGTAGCTTTAGCATATAATTAATATTAAATTATTGAAATAATAATAACAAAAAATAGTTTATGCATTAGTAATAACATTCGGAACTAATGTGGTGAGGATGAACACGATTTTGCGTTTACGTTTGTTCAATAGTATGTTTCTGGGAAGAGAATATATTTTGGTCTGTTTTAATTTTCATCGGTCATAATCCGTGGATCTAGACTAATATGTCACTGTCCTTGACACAAGTGTTTGAACGTACGCCGGTGGGAAGGGCATTACCGGATTAGACCCAAAGGGACCAGTTATCGAGCTATCTATAGCCTGTCACCCTGAACCATGAAAACCATGGTACGCTGGCTGGGTCACCCCTTCTAATCATCTCTGTTCCATCACATTATTGGTAATCTCGAAAGTATATAGCGCGGCTTTTATGTCTGTACTAAATTCGCAGTGTATTTAGGGAAAAATCTGGTGCGCGCAACACACGACTTTCATTTACCTTTGTAGTAAAAAACAATAGATTTTTTTTTTTAACCATCTCAAACTTGAAAAAACGTTAAAGAATCTAATTGAGTTTCGATGGACATGTGTTTCAGATTATAGAGAATATCAATCAAAATTATTATCTGCAATTACCATTTAAGTTTGTGCCCTATTCGATTTTCCGCATTACATTTTACAGTTTGGTATATCAGAAATGCCAAACTTTAAAATCTTTAGGTTTCCAACGGTATGTTATACAAAATAATGATATGGTGCGCGCAACACACTACTTTCATTTACCTCCGTTATTAAAATCAATTTAAGATTTTTTAAGTACATTTAGAAATGAAAATAAATTGTTAAAGAATCAATTACGTTGAATTTCAATAGAATCATATGTTTTATTAAATAATCTAATTATATTATCTACGACAATCAGTTAGTTTTTTTCACTCTCACGTTAACTTCTACAATTTTGTATAAGAAAATATATTTCTAAAGTATTTAGCTTTCCAACGGTATATTATACATCTATATATACAATTGCATAAAAAAATACATCTGCTCTTTTCTCCAATAGTTTTATATCGAATTCGTTCATCTTATATATTCATCCGTTTCTTATCAATGCTAAAAAGATGATATTGTTGTTTTTATAGAATCTACAAAATTAAAAGTACTTTAGAGGGGGGGGGGGGGAATTATAATATAGGCGTTTAAGCCCTGTCAGACTATTTCAATCAGAAAGAAACCTATACCATATTAAAGCTTCTTAAACTTTACATCGATATAGTGAGTTTTATCAAAATCTTTAGAGCTGTTTTTGAGTAAATCGTAAAAAGGTGCAAAATGCAAAGTGCACACACTGACCTTTTTGCGGAACTTGGTTATTTGGACTCAGGAAACACTAAAACGTGTATTTCCATTCAAAACTTGAATTGGAAAATTTTCACGATCGCAATACTTTCCAGTATTATATATTTCATTCATAGGTAAGTGAAAGTAAAATAATAATATAATAAAAAAACATGTACCTCTACAACCAATTAAGGGCCTTGGACTCAGTACGTATAAAGAATCGTACTGTTACTAGGCAATCGCTCCCTTACTCTTACAACTTTTTCACCCAAAATCGACAAACCAGAAAAACTACTTTATGCTATGGATTTTGCACCTTTTCACGATTTTCTAAAAAAAAAAAAAAACGCTGAAATTTGATTAAACTCGCTATATCAATGTAAAATTTAACGGGCCTTAATATCATATAGTTTAGGAATAGTCTGGCAGCCATAAATGACCATATTTTAAATTTCTTCTTCTAAAGTACCTTTAATTTTATACATTCGAAAAATTAACCATATCATCTTTTTAGCATTAATAAAAAACTGGTAAATATATAACTTGGACGAATTCGATATTAAATGAAGAAGAAAACAGCAAAAATATTTTATTTTATTATGAGATTTTATGATTTTGAACATAATAACAGTAATATAGATGTAAAATATGCCGTTAGAAAGCTAAAGGTTTTAGAAAAAATATTACATAAACAAGTTTGTAAATGTTAATAAAGAGTGACGAAAATACAAAACTAACTGATACATGTAGATAATAATACAATAGATTATTTAACAAAACAGATGTTACTATCGAAACTCATTTTAATTAATTGTTTTACTTATTTTCATCTCTAACTGTATTTGATTTTAATTTATACAAATTGATTTTATGCAAGGTAAATTGAGCTTTGATTTTATTTAGCTTTTGAATGAAATACTGTGGCAGGACTTAAATGCCTAATTCACAAAATGTCTTCCCGTAAAGTATGTTAATTCTTAATAATAAATTATTTTACGATGTTAGCATTGATAAAGCATAAGCAAATTTTCAATAATGCGATAACCAACAGAAGGAGAAAAAAGGAGAAATAGATAAACAGAATTTCCAGGTTATTTATTTCCCTCCGTAACAAGAATTGTGATTAAGATGTATAACATTTCGTTGGCAAGCCATTGAAAAAAATAAATGAGAATAATAATAAGAAATGTTTTTATACAAAGATGATGTAGAGTGATGAAAAGCGAATAAAATTTAGTATTTTATATTGTTATATTATTTAATATAATGTATATCTTTTCCATCGAAACTCATTCTATTTTTTTTTTTTTTTTTTATTTATATAAAACTTGTTAAACAACGAATTTGAAGTAGAGGTTGCGTGTTGAACACAGCAAATTTTTATAAATTATTCATCCTTAATATTCTCCATCATTTTCGAGTATAATATATATGTTTAAAAAACCGAACCATTTGTTGTACATTTAGTTTCAATAAAAAAAAATAGATACTGAAATATTATTGAGTGTGTGAGAAAGTTTTTCAACTCGACCGTTTAGTCCAGCCTGTTTAAACTAAATAACTTAAATTTTCTTCAGGTTTAGCACTATGTCCCTAATAGTTAAAACGTCTGTAACTACAAATGATATAAGAGTATATAAAACTACTTCAGAAACTATTAAAAAAAAAAGTAGAGAAAGAAAGAAAAGAAATTTTATTCTTCTGTCCCCTAAGAATAACAATAAAGGACAAAAACTGAGTCTTGTGTCTGGCATAAAAATAAAAACATTACAAAAAGAAACTTAAGGTTATACTTATAAAATTAATAAAAGTAGTAAATAGGATTGCTTTAACGACATGCAATTACTACTTGCATTATTTATAAAGTAGTAAATACAACGACAATAGTACACTCATGTATGACTATATAATACTAAACACATGCAGAGATACTATAATTGTACCTCACACTAATATCATAAAATCATAGAAAGAAAAAAAGAGAAAAGTTTTTGTTAACATATTTGTAGTTTTCGTCATTTTAAAGTGAAATATGAAATAATAATTTATTCTTAATTATGTATACAATTATTCGGAAGATTGATTACTGAGGAGATGATGGGATAATTTGTTTTTTCTCTAAAGAGAATGTTAGAAAACTTGTGTGCAAAGTGTTGAACAAGCAATTACTCATAAAAATATCACAGAATCGTCCAATGAAATATTAACATTAAGGTTATCATGGAAGATTATAACTAGAAACCAGCAAATATAGGCGAATAGTGACCAAGAAGAGGCGGTTAAGCGGGCGTTGTAATGTGGTAGAAACGGTTTAGCATCATTACATTAGAGCCAAGCCACAATTTCTTTAATTATTCAGAGAGGCGCTGAGATCCGTAGCCACAGCTAGCCATGTTCTATCATCTCCCGAGATAATTTGACCAAAAGCTTCTCAATTATACAATCCGCACCTCCGCACCCTTCTATTGTTTTGAACTAACCATCCTTCCAAAGACAATTCACTACTTTGTTGCTATTAGCACATTTAAAACTATAACAGTATATTTTGATGAGGAATCAAATTAATCCTACAAAAAAAAGAGGAAATTATAAAACAGGCTGAAATATCTGGCGCCCAAACGTGGTCAGATCTGATATGAATGCCCAACAGTATAATTTAATAATATTCTTCCTGTCCCGGTTGAACAGATTCACTATCTAGGACTCCTTCTTGACAAACGCCTATCATGGAACCTGCCCACTAAAACGACGAGAACTTCCTAGCCGTTTTCGATTATTACAACACTTGCTAGACAGACTCCCTTCCCTAACCTCCACTTAAATACAAAAAGTTCATCTACAGAATCATCATGGGGTTTACTAAGTTAAGCTTTAGGATGCTACCAAACTCTCCTCAAACTATCCACAACGCTCCTTATTTTTTCAGGAATAAGGTCAATTGGGAATAATATTATTCCAATAAAAAATTATGATCTTAGAATTAGGAGAACAGGTGCATTCGTTCATCTTAAAAATACAAACGGACTCATTCAATTTTTTAGAGTCCTTTAAATATTTTTGTAAGTAATATTTACAACTGGAATTAAAGTAATAATTGGAATTGTAGTCTATTCCAATTAGAATCGATCTAAGCTCGAGAAACTTCAACATAAAGTTTTTTTTTTTTTTTAAAAATTAATTTATTGAAATTTACAACTGTATTAGTAAATACATCAAGCTAGGTAATCTACACTAGAAGGTCTCGAGGCCATCTTCTTTTCAGACGTTTCGGAGGATTGTCAGGAATGGAAGAGGAAGCAAGGATTCAACCTAGTGGGTTAATGTGGGAGTGGAGTTGGTCAAGGAAGGAATAATACCTTGTACGCCTTATCAGCAACATATGGGACATTAAGGTCTTTATGGATGAGTTTGTTGGTGACAAAGTAAGAAGCATTGAGGATTTTTCGAAGGATTTTGGATTGTAAGGATTGAATACGGGAAGAATTTGTAGTTTAGAACAGCCCTAAAGCTTAACCCCGTACTTCCAGATAGGACTTATTATGGTAATATAGATGAGCCTTTTGTAGTTAAGTGGAAGGTTAGAGCGTCCGTCCATAACATAAAGTTGAATTGGAAAAACCAGGTTAAGCGTGATAAAGGCTAAATCACCTTCTTATTTAATATATCGATTCTAATTATAGTTTATCCCCGCAATATTTTTTTATTCAGGGTTTTATTATGGTCTAAATAGGGAATTAGTTGGCTGGATGATGAGAAATCGATTCTTATTGAGAACTGGCCTCTTCCAATCTGATGGACGAGGGAACTCTTTTTCACCCTTTATCGGGAGATCACGTCTCAATCTCAGTCCCATCAGTTCTTCCCTGATCCGGTAGGGTTGCCTTCCAGGGTTCCCAGTAATGGAGGAGTTTAACCTCATACGCGAGAAACATTCCGAAACACTGTAATACTTTAGAAGTGTTTTAAATTTATCAGCATACCATTCATCGGAATTATTCTATATTCGCTATTTGAGGGTTTCTTTATTCCAAGTATGTACCATATAAATTTTACTTACCTATATATGAAATATATTAATGTGTGGTAAGTCGTACGAAAATGAAATTTCATATTTCAACTATACCTCCGAGATGTTACTGCAACTTTTCCACCACAATTAGCTGCAGTTTGCACATTTTTACGATTTTCTCAAAAACGGCTCAAAAGATTTCCATTAAACTAGCTGAGTCGATGTAAAATTTAACGTACTTTCATATCATGTTAGTATCATTTTCGATTGAAATGGTCTGACAGGGCTGAAATGCTGGTATATTACGTATACAAAGTTATTGGGGGTGAAGGAAATATAAATCTGAATATCGTCGGCATAGAGATGGTATTGGGATTGCTTGATGGAGAGCGGAAGATCATTTATGAATGTGGAGAAAATGGTAGGAAATAACGAGGAACCTTGGGGTACACCTTTTGTTAGATACAGTGATTCGGAGCTGGGTTTATTGGGAACTACAACACACTGGGAACTGCCAGTAAGGAATGATTGAAACCATTGAAGAGCGCCTGTGGATATTGGGAGTCTATGGAATTTAGTCAAGTGGATATTATGGTCGACAGAATCGAAGGCTTTGGAGAAATCAAGCAAAACAAGGATCTATGGTAGGTTTTATATGAAACTAAGTCCCATTAAATAAAGGTTATGACTATAACTTAAATATAACTAAGTCCCAGGATAATAATGTATTTTTTTCATTTCATTAAATTTTATTCCTTCAAAGTACCTTTAATTATGTAGATTTAAAGAAATTAACTATATCATCTTCTTAGCATTGATAAAAAACTAATACAATTTTTAAGTTAAACGAATTCGACATCCAAACATATGAGAAAAGAGCAAAACAATATTTTGTATGCAACTTTTGTGTTTTGAACATCCATAACATTAGTATAGATGTATAACATACCGTTGGAAAGCTAAAGAATTTAGAAAAAATATTTTCTTATACACAATTGTACGAAGAGTGATAAAAAGCCGATAAAACTAACTGATTGTCGTGGATAATAATATAATATATTATTTAATAAAACACTTGTTTCTGTTGAAACTCAATATAATAAATTCTTTAACAATTCATTTTCATCCCTAAATGTATTTAAAAAATCTTAAATTGATTTTGATAACGGAGGTAAATGAAAATAGTGTGTTGAGCACAACAGATAATTGTTTTGTTTTTTTATGATATACAGCTGGAAACCTTTTTGTGGGTAGGATACAAATAATCGTAAAAGTTAATGGAGAGTGATGAAAAACCGATAAAACTAACTGATCGTTATAGATAATAATAAAATAGATTATTTAATAAAACACATGTTTCTATCGTAACCAACTTTCATCAATTCGTTGACCTTTTATCATCTCTGAATAATTAATCTAATTTGTTTGTGTTTTCATATAAAAATATTTCAATTGAATTTAAACGACAAAGGTAAGTGAAAGTCGTGTGTTGTCCCCACCAGATTATTAATATATATATATATATATATATATATATATATATATATATATATATATATATTTATTTATTTATTTATTTATTTATTATTATGAATAATAATAAAAGGCTTACTGAACCCGAAGGTTCGATGCCGATACCACCAAACTTCGCCTGCACAGACTCGTCCAATGTTCACCGTTCAAGCACAAGCCCCCGAGATCAACCTTAACGCAATCCTCCCATCGACGCTTCGGCCTACCTTTCGGACGCCTACCAGTCGGATTAGCGAATACCAACTTTCTCGGAATCCGTTCCTCCCAGAACCCAACAACATTACTCGCCCATTTGAGTCTCCGAGATGCTATCAACTCAACTATATTCCCATACTACTATATTTCACAGTACCTTATTTTCGAAAACCTTAAGCCGTTGTTCATCCTTCAAAGGAAGCGGCCACGTCGAAAGAATAACAATTTTATAAATTCTAACCTTTAAGTTTTTAGAAAGAAGCCGCGAGCTAAGTAATTTAGCAACTCAATAATAACACTCGAGTTAGCCGAGTGAAAGCAGCTGAGATGAAGTTCCTACGGAGAGTTACTGGAAAGACCAGAAGATATCGCGTCAGAAATGAACGCATTAGAGAGCATCTAGAGGTGCCAGAACTCAAGACACTGTTGGAGAACCGACAATTGAAGTGGTTTGTCGGATGGAGGAGGAGAGAGATCCACGAAAAGTTCTGGAAGCACGACACACTGGGAGGAGGTCGAGAAGCCGTCCCAGAATTTCCTATTAGGAGTACATTCAACGGATTGGAAAGAAGAGAGGCAAAACACTCCAAGAAATGAAGCGGCTTAGTAGGGACCGAGAGGCATGGCTGCGTTGGATAAAGGCTTCTCGACGCTAGTTATGGCACGAAGAGGAAGTCAAAGAAGAAGAAGAATAACACACATTTCTCCCCTTTAACCGGGACTTTATTTCTTCCTGGATTTCATTTTTTCTTGTTCTCATTGAACCTAAATACTTGAATTTCTCTAAGTGTTCAAAAGTATGCCCTTATATATCAATATCACCAAGATCTTCACCTTTTCTGTTACTAATCATAGATTTCGTCTTATCGGTATTTAATTCGAGCCCTGTTTCTTTACCGGTTTTTATTAACACACTTGTATTTAGTTGAATGGTTTCCTTGCTTTCACCTAGCAGTATCGAATTGTGGCGGATGCTAAACACGCTTGCTCACAGATAGCGCCAGCGGCGTCCACATACCTTACCGGGCATATATAAGAAGACGCTATATCCAATAATATTGTATATTGTTAATAATTAATGTCACTGTAACTATTTATACCGATATAACTGTTTTATGAGAATAAATAAAGCACTCAAGGTAATTTGACCTAGGGCCAAGACCCTTGTCTACTGGCCAAACTCTCACTGTCAATTATCGACATGGATGACTAACATCCCCAAGAGCTGGTACAGCGGGTATCTCCCTAGGTCAGATTTACTCTGCCTTTGTATCATAAAGTGGTCTATCTTTATTTCGCTTCCTTCTTCTACCATGACTCCTTACCTTCGCTACTGTCGGGCTACTACCCAGCAGGGCGATTTCCTCCTTATCCACGCTACTGTCGTGCTACTACCAACGCAGGGCGAGTTCTCTCCTTATTCACGCTACTGTCGTGCTACTACCACGCAGGGCGAATTCTCTCCCTATCCACATACTGGCGTGCTTCTACCAGACAGAGTGTAATTCATCCTAACCAGTCCTCTCTGCTATTTCTTTTAATGTCATCTCCATTAAACTCTCTTCCTTGCATGAAAACGCAATTGTCGAGGCCTTCTGATACTATTTCTTGTCCTTTATAACAACCATACCTCGAAAAAATCATCGGCATCTTATCACCCATATTTAAACCATTTCACGATCCTTCAAAATAAATCACAATACTTCCTATTCATCCCATTTTACACAGTCTGCTGGTGTACGCCAAGGCCACCATCCACCCATTCTTTCCTCAGTATATACAGCCGATGTCACAACTCATTCAACACTTTACTTTTTACCTATACTGATGTTATTTCTGTGTTATTAGTCAATAAAGATCCAACTATTGCCTCTCTACATGAAAGACCTTGAGGTATGATGTCAAAATTTGTGAATTAAAATAAATTCCAGCAAATCCCACCATATAACGTTTACCCTTCATCGAATTCTTCTCTCATCCAAACTTTAAAACCCGAAACCCTCAACTCTGCTTGCTTTGTCACGAATGAACTTATTCATAAAGACCTAAATGTTCTATATTCGAACAAGGAATCACTCCTTCCATGACAAACACCTTTCTCACTCTCTAAGTTTCAATCCTTTCTTCCTTTTCGATTGCTGATCATCACCCTATGTGTCTGTAAAGAAGATGGCCTCTTGCTACAGCCCGTTATGATACTGATAATAAGGTCCTACAACGCACATATACATATAGGCGCAAAAAAGTAGATTAAACATCAAATCTATTGTTTTTGTTTAAAATATTCCTTTTTCAGGACAAGTACTTAACAAACAAACGGTAGGTACCTAAAAGATAATTTCCTCTTAGAGTATTATGGTGCACTTAAAATAGTTCTTGATAATACCAGTATTTTTAATCAATTATAAAATAGATTTGTTTATAAATATTAGATGATTTCCACATTAGTTACCAACGTAGCAAGAACATAAGCATACAAGTCCTACTTTTCACTCTAATAATGTTTTTGGGTGGAAAAGATCTCAGAAAGAAACAGAATATGAGAATGTTTCATTTATCAACTCTTTTTAGATCTGTTAAAATTTTGTGTAGATAGTGGAAGATCTCTAATGATTTGTATTTTGTCAATTTAGAATGGAATATAAAATAATTTTATTTTGGGACTGAGTTCCTAAAGAATAACATGCCCATTGAAATATAAAATAATTCAACATTTACTCTAATTCCTTTAATTATATCACTGAACTCAATGTGGGAAATTCTCATTGGCAAACTAGTTATTATTATAATTAATCTAAATAAGATATTCAAATTATTTAGTAATATATTACTCACAAAGTGTATAAACGTTAAAACAAGAAAACCTTTACTCAGACTTTAAAAATGGTTCATGATAATCTAATACGAATTTTACTGAGTAAAATCTTGATTTTAAGATATGAATTGATTACCTAAATTCAGGTTTGTTTCTGAAATATTTCTGAAATTAGGAAAATATTCCTCCTATTTCATAGTTTGTGTTCATCAAGTTTAGTAATTATGATCTTTGAGTGATGTTTCATTATTTTAAACGAACAAAGTTAAAGAAACTGTCAGACTGTTTGAATGAAGATAAAAATTAAAAGATATTGAAGCATCTTTAATAATACATTAAACAGCTGAATTTAAATACCATGCATTTATACATAAATATACAAAGTAGAATTATTACAGCCGTTTTCGAAAATATTATTTCAGTTTCGTTGCTATTTCTTTTAGATTTGGAAATTTGGAGCCAAAGGACTTAAATCGTGTATTTTAGTTGAAAATTCAAATTCTTTCGAGAAAACAAATATCGTTATTCCTTCCCTCACTATATAAGATATTCAATATAGCAGTAAGTCAAAGTAAAAATTTTCAAATAAATGTATACAATTTAATTTAATAAAATAAAATTTAATTGTAGTGTGTGTTATTTAAAAAAAAAATATTCTGCATTCTAAAAACTTCATCACTTGTTGTACATATTTTATGGCATTTATTTATTTATGTTTTTTATATTATATTTTATGAAATTTTAATTATATGAAATAAATGTGTGTATCTTGCTCAAATATTTTAAAAGTCATGATTCACAACATTAAATAAAGTTATAAATTTTAATGAAAAAATAAATTCAGAAACACAAAATAGGAGTTTTGTTTTTTTGTACTAACTATACCCGACTTCCAATCTAGTTATACCTTCTCTTATTATTTAAAATTTCTTTACCCATTTTTATTCCGCTACATAACATTCGTGACAGACATTCATTTGATTAAATATTTACAAAATGAAGATAAAAAACTATATTATATTGTTGATTTTCAATACCGTTTTCCGTTAGTTTTTAATTAAAGAATCGAAGGCTTTGGAGAAATCAAGAAAACGAGGATCTATGGTAGGTTTTATATGTAACTAAGTCCCATTAAATAAAGGTTATGGCTATAACTTAAATATAACTAAGTCCCAGGATAATAATGAAGTTTTTTCATTTCATTAAATTTTATTCCTCCAAAGTACCTTTAATTTTGTAGATTTAAAAAAAATAACTATATCATCTTGTTAGCATTGATAAAAAACAATTACAATTTTTAAGTTAAACGAATTCGACATACAAACATATGAGAAAAGAACAAAACAATATTTTAAAGGCAACATGAACAAGACTGTTCAGATGTCAGACGAAAAAAGTTATACAAATTCAAGTTCTTCATATTGGTTATTTTTTTCGTAACATTGACAATTGTTTTGGTTATTCACACTAGGTTGCTTAAGGTTTTTATTACTAATTTTTATAGTTTGTTTGAGTAATATTTGATCATACTGTTTCTCATATTTAAGTATACATCCACTAAAATGCATCTGTGTTTTTTTTTAAATGTTTCTGTTTTTCTTGCTAAATCTAAGCCATGTTTGTTACTTGATGTAATTGATAATGTAACTTATGTTTTTACTTGTGTTAGATTTCGAAAATACGAAATTAAGTTAACAATACGTCTTTCAAAGAAAAATAATTATCTCAATAATAATTATTTCAATCAATACAATAACAAACGGATTTCTTAGTTTCAATCATTTTAACACTTATGTACCCCAACTACGTCCATACTACTGA
This sequence comes from Piezodorus guildinii, assembly GCA_023052935.1. NCBI lineage: Eukaryota > Metazoa > Arthropoda > Insecta > Hemiptera > Pentatomidae > Piezodorus > Piezodorus guildinii. The sequence continues at coordinate 50,162,879 of CM041295.1, forward strand.
AAATCAGGGCGATTCAAATGCTATATTAAAAATTATAATTTTCATTTATTTTAGGGTGGTTAAATAAAAACAAAAACATAACCTGAGAAAAATGGGTTCCTTTTTTATGCATACAACAATACATAATTTTACTTAGCAATAATTTAATAATTTAAAAAAAGAATTACTTTATGATGAGAGATAAACTTTATTTACAAACAAAATGATGCTGCCCAAATTAATTGGGTTTCTATAACACAGCATACCAATTTTTTCCTATAGGCCTATTTACAAAATTATAATTTCAAACCCTTAATTATAAAAACTTTTACTAGAGAAGGTTGGATAGGTTTTAATTTAAAAATTAGCTCCTAAAATGTTTAAGTAACGAACTTAACGCCTCCGAACACTTAATTTATTACTTCAATTTCTTTGTTTTGATTTCAAATTTTATCTTTTTTATTAACATTTAATTTATTAAAATTACCCACACACACATTTCTACGTTTCAAAACATTTACCGCATCTTTTGGTAAAAAAAAATGCCTAAGTTGCATTCTACATGTATCCAATACATAGTCATAATATGATGATGAGACTAAATTATCATATGAACATAAGTTTTGACAGAGTGTAATAGATTATAGTGAAACTTGAAAAGAGTTTTGTCCAGTAAATAGATTTTGTCCAGAAGGTGAGGTAAATACTCTAAAAAGTATAAAGAAATGTGTTTCTAATTTTGATAAATGAAATCACAGAAAGGACGAAGAAAAATATATGTACATATAATTGAATTATAAATATTTAAAAAATTAAAAAAATATTTTATTTTTGTTCCTAATTGCATGAAGTCGCTTCCGCCCAATGAAATTTTATACACAAATATATTTTCTCATTCTATTTTGTAAAAGCCTCCCATGTTTTTATTTTATACATCAAAACCGACCACCGTTTTTCGGCGGTACAAAGGGATTGAGGGGGCTTTTTTAACTTATTTTTTAGTCTCTCTGCGGTGAACCGGACGGATATACAGAATAAAAAAGGAAAAGTCATCAAGCTCTTATTTATAAATTAAAAAAAAAAATGTATGAAATGTTATTAACACTTAGCAGCATCTGATTAACTATGGTGAATAATAAATAGATTTTATCTATACAATAATAACTTCTGGATAAATCTTTGTCCAAACAAACATCAAAGATGTTCCAGTAAATTAATTTTTAAAATCTAAGAGGCGTAGAAATGAATACTTGAGATTAAGAAAAAAAAAAAAAGAATTTTTTTCTTTTGTTCCCGCAAGCTTGAGTCTGTCACATTAACTATTAAGGCACCTATGCTAAGGAGAATCGGTACAGGTGCGGACAAGAAAATAAAAATGCAATGAGCTCCACATTGAATTATATTTTCATTCTTTTCACTTTTCCTTTTTATGTTTCCTTTAACAGAAAAACCTTACTGAAAGTCTTTTAAAGTTTTTAAAACTGATTTTTACTAACGCTCTTATTTTTATAATGCATCACTTACATAAGATGGGGAATTTAATTGGATTTTTCGTAATTATATAGAATGTTCTGTATTTCGTGCCACATAAGGAAATTATGTAAATAGATTTTTAAGATTTTCTCCTCTAGAAACAAATCGGAAGTTTAAAATTTTAATCGCTATATTTCAGCAGGTACGTGCAGAAATATGTATTTACTTAACCGACAAAGTGCTAATAAAAAAAAAATTGTAAAAATAAAGCAATTAGCCTGAAGTAAACAAAGATCATATTTTTGATCCTATAGTTATTTTTTATTTTATTATTTCTCAGACGTACAATAAAAGTTAATTATTTACTGTGGACGTTGGATGAAAGTTACATTCTTCCGTCTGACTCATTTTTGAGAAAGAAAATTACATAAAAATTAGTTGTGGAGTTTAAAGGTCAAATAAACAGAGTAGCTTAGAAACATGGTGAAAAAGTAATTGAAATAGGGTATATTAATCAATCAAATATTTAAACTTGAACTGACTCCAATCTTCTCACTGCTAATATACGTACGTTTTTGCAGAATTCTAATATGGTTAGTGATTTGATAGTTTTACAGGTAACACAAAGTTGGATGGCCGATGAAGTTAGTTTTAGTGTAGTTACAGTAAGAATGGAGAAGTTGAGCAAACAAAAAATGGGTGTTATTAAACTTTTTAACACGACACTACTCTGGATCTTCGTTCTAGTGATTTAAACGGAACTAAGACTCATAGAAACTGGAGAATAGGAAATTTCCAGCCATCAGACAGAGAGCTGGTCTAAAAGAATGTCTGGAATGTGAAGATTTACTGGCTATTACTTACCTTGGAGATTGATGGCTTGAGGAAACGGTGGCTGGCGAGGAATCGGGCAAGGTGGAGGTCCTGCTAGCGGTGCTCCGGGTCCTGGATATCCTCTGTACCTGTAGCTACACGACGAAGAGAGGTCTCCGTAGCTGCAACCGCCGACCTCTTGGCCCAGGCTGCACGACGACCCCTCGAATCCCTGGTTCAGGTAGGAGTAGTCCATCGAGGCACTCTTATTATAAAGAAATATTTAAGTGGACCTCCTCGGCACCGTCGTCGAAATCGAATGATAGCCTTTAATTCAATAAGGGGTTTATAGAAAAGAGTATTGGACGACGGAGGCGTGGCCCCAGCCGGTGTTGCGCCCTCAGCTCGCCGCCCCATTGGCCACCCTTAGCCCCACCCCTATCCCCTCAAGCCACGCCCACTACCACGTTAAAGATTTTTACCGCCTTTATACCGATCCTGATTTCCCTCCATCTCTGAATGATAACTCTATTTGTTTATTGAACTAATTGACCGCTTGCAATTCTTTCCTCTAGTAACCCCTAGCCTAGTGATGAAAGAAAATATTGTCTAATAATATTGAATTTGAAGCGCTCTACCCCCATAATAGGTACAAGAATACGCGTAGTTTTCAATCATTGCTCCACATTGTGATAGAACTTATTACAAGAAGTAATCTGTACAATAACCGAGTACCTAAAATTCAACCCGCTATAGTAATACAATTTAACTTTCACTTACCTATATATGAAATATATTTCAATGTCCCCTTGTTGAATCAACGAAAATAGTGTTATGAAATGAAATATCAGTATGATTTTACACAAAAGAATATCTGATTTAACTTATATAATGTACGCTAGTGATATAAAATGTGAAAAAATAGGATTGTATAAACTTTTATAGAATCTCATTCTCAACTGGTAAACGAAAGCATCTTGTTGGGTTTTATAAGTGTTTTTTAAAATGTAAATTTCATTTGATTTAATAAAATATAAATAAAATTGTTTAACTCTAGATACAGTGTATTTTTACCCTATACCCAATTGAATAAAACAAAATTATTATGAAAGTAATATCTATTGGCCATATAAGCATGGACAGTATCCACCGTCATTGTCGCACATATATACCATAAGAAATCTCCTAAAAATGGAGTTTTTGGAACTCTTCAGGAAATCATTAGAAAAAATCATTAAAAAAATAAATTTTATTATATATGTTTATATATTTTTTTAAATGAATTATTGTAATTAAAGCATTTTACTTTCACTTACCTATTTTTAAAATATATAGTAAGGGAAAGTATTGCGAGCGTGAAAAATTTACTCGTTTTAGGGTCCCCTTAGCCCAAATAACCAAGTCCCACAAAAAGGTCTGAGTGTGCATAAGGTCTAGCGCAAAAACTGAAATTTCATATTTAAGAGAACTATACGCCCGAGATGTTACAGAAACTTTTTCATCAAAATCGGCTAACTAGAAGAGACACTTTATACCATGCAATTTTGATTGAGCTCGCTATGTCGATGTAAAATTTAAAAGGCTTTAATATCATGTAGGTTTAATTCTGATTGAAATAGTCTGACAGAACTTAAGTGCCGATATTATGAATTTTTAAAGTACCTTTAATTTTGTAGATTCAGAAAATTAGGCCCATCATCTTATTAGCACTGATAAATAACAGCTAAATATTTATAAGCGAATTTGATAAACAAATAAAGGAGAAAAGTGCAAACATATTTTTTAATCCAATTTTTGTGTTTTTGATAATAAGGACAGTAACATAGACGTATAATACACCGTTGGAAAGAGAAAGATTTTAGAAAAATATTATCTGATACACAAAGTTGTAAAAGGTAATATAATCACGAATGGGGAATAATCTTATTATAGACTACCAATTTAATATAGTTATATTATTTAATTTAAATCACATGTTTCTAACGAAGATGAATACACGTTTTATTAAAACAAACTTCAAATATTTTTCAATTTGAAGTATATTTAATAGTTTTTAAATTGATTTTAACAATCGAGGTAAGTGAAAGTCGTGTGTTGCCAGCTTTTTTTACTTTCACTAACCAATATATAATAATAGATAAATTCTTTATTTATTCTGGGACGAGTCCCTTTGGAATAATATTACAAAAAATACAAAAAGAACTTTAGATAAGGAAGATGGTTGAGAGCGCTGTAATCAGAAAGAAACATGCAAAAAGAGTACAACCCTCACACTAGACTGAAACGACAAGAAACTGTTCGAAGATACCGATTACTACAACACTTGTTAGACGAACGTTCAAAACTTCCAGTATATTACAAAAGACTCATTTACATCACTATTATCAGACCTATTTGGACATGTGGAATCGAGCTTTGGGGCTCTACTAAACCATCTAATTCCTCCCGCATCCAGTCCTTACAATCCAAAATCCTTCGCAAAATCCTGAATGCATCTTATTTTGCCACAAATCAAATCCTCCATAACGACCTAAACATCCCGTTTGTTGCACACATAGCTCGTGATAGATATACCTCTTTTCATTCTAAACTCCCTACCCACACAAACCCACTTGTCCGTAATTTATCTTCCTTAGATATCCCTGATAACCTTCAGAGGCGATTGAAAAGAAAGTGGCCTTAGGACCTACTGCCTTAAAATAGTTAGTGAAGTGGTACCACTGGGTAGTTCTTTCTCAAGATATTTTCATGACTTTTCTTCATACTGCATATTTACCCATAGTGATTTTTAATACAGTTGTAAATTACAATAAATAAATTGTTTTTAAATAAAATAAAAAGAGTACTTATTAGATTGTGTGCCGCTGTTTTGGCCAACATTGTGGGCCTTTATCAGGTCTAAGGGAAACAAGATAACAACCAATGTAATTATAAACTTAACAATAAGTTAGTTATATAATAATAATATGGTGACAGTAACATAATATGGAAACAAACATAAAATTAAATGTAAAATGACAATGAGAAGACAATTTTAAAGTATGGAAGCAAATTAAGATGATGATATTTCAATAAGAATATTTAAAGAGAAACTGAGCAAATGATTAAATGTTAAAAGAACAATATGTGAACCATTAAAATTTTTAAATATGAACAATTTTGAAGTAATTTTTGACGGTAATAGTTAAAAAGAGCATAGGTAGTACACGTATATAAAAAGAACATAATCATTAGAAACGAGAAACAATAAGAATAATTTTTAAGTTTCGCTTATCCCTGTTGAAGGCCCACAATGTAGGCCGAAACGTTTGCACACAATTAAAATAAGTACTCTTTATAATGTGTGTTTCTTTCTGAGATTCTGACAATAACCCCTCCAAAGAAATAGAAAAGAGAATCATAGCCGCCACGAGTGGTAATTACAGTTTAATTAAGCTTTTAAAACATAAGCCATAAATAAGGACCCGAAGGCTACACTCTCCCTCATCATACCCATACTGACATACGGTTGCGAAGGGGGGTTCTAAAGAAAGTTGGTGAACAGAAGATCGCAGTTTACGAAAGAAGAATTCTCAGAAGGATTCAATAATTAATATTTTTTTTTAACTTTATTCTGGGACTATGTCCCTTAAGAATAAAAATAGTGTACAGTACATGTTAATATTTATGTCCGGCCAAGAAACTAATACGATTTATTTTTATTTACAATTGTGCAAAAAAAATATTAAACACAAATAAGACCTCGATACATTTATGTACAAAAAACATGGATAATAAACAGGAAAAAAATCCCCTTAAAGCTACTAGGATTGATGAAATTATAAAAAAATATATATAAACAAAACTAATTATTCCACAGCGCTAGGGTTTGGGAAAAATAGATGATTATATCTGGCATTAAAATTAAGATAATTGAGTTGTAAATTCACATTTGTTTTGCATCTATTTTGGATGAAAAAAGATTTTGAAAAAGGTGGGATTTGAATGAGAGGAATGGAGTTTCTCATGAAAGGAGTGGTACCTGGTTTGAGCAAAGTCAGCAACTAGGGAGCATTAAGGTCTTTATGGATGTGTTTATTTGAGACAAAATAAGGAGCATTGAGGATTTTTCGAAGGATTTTTTATTGAAAGGATTGGAGAAGGAAAGAATTTGATGGTTTAGTGAAGCCCCAAATCTCAACTCCGTTAGACCATATCGGTATTATGGCAGTCATGTAGATGAGCCTTTTGTAGTTAGGTGGAAGATTTGAGCGTTTGTGCAGTAAGTGTTGAAGTAGTCGAAAATGTCGGGCAGTTTCTTGTCGTTTCAGTCTTGTATGAGGGTTCCAAGTAAGACGTTTGTCAAGGTGCAGTCCTAGATATCGGATATGTTCAACCGGGACAAGAGGAGTATTATTGTTAGACAAGATGTCATAGGTTTACGACGAAGGGTAAAGGTTATTTGGTGGGATTTATATTATTTAATCTAAGTGAATAATCAAAATAATTAACTTCTCAATGAATTATTGTTTACAATTGGACTACGAAAATACCAGTTAGTCTCTTCATTCAACTATTTAACAACTTACAAGAACATCAATCATAGTAGGTACACGTATAGAGAAGGCCACCCTAATCGGTGTGGAGAAGGTTTTCGTTAGAGTTTGGTAGCATGGTTCTCTTATTAAGCTTATAAATGTAAAAATTTACCAAAATGTCTACATTGTTTCAATAAACATCTACTTAAACAAAAGAATAATTTCCGCCGCAACAAATGGGGAAAAGTCTTGTAAAACTGATTTACACTGAGGTTCCGTAGTGATCAGTAATAGGCCAAATTATTTTTAATAAATTTGTATAGCATACAAAAATAAATAATTAAAAAGCAATATTACATGGCAGTGCTCTGCATTGCTTCCATGATAGACACCATCTAATCTATGAAATTAAAATATTTTTCAAACATTTTAACTGAACGAAAATAAATGAAAATGGAAGAAAAACCGAAGTTCTAATTAGTTGAATAATACCTGACATTATTAGCAAGGTTTTATTAAAAGGGACCTTCCAAAAGTGAAAACGAAGTGTTAAATATCATGGTATGATTTTAGATCTAAATTAAGTTTCACAAAGCACATTTGTCATCATTGTAATAAAACAGAAGGTTACTGTAGCCGTTTATGTTCCCGAACAAGAATTCAGGTTTTATTTATTTATTTAATTACATAATTCCTAGAACTATGCCCTAATTATAGACGGCAAAAAAATATATAAGTAATTGATGTTACCTATAAAAGTGTAAGTAGATATAGATGAAGTTTTAAAGGGGAGGTCTCAAAATTCTGTCCATTATGAAACTGCCGCAAATTCATGTCCCATAAATGTTGATTAAATTCTTGTCAATAAATCGATGCTTTTAAGCGTCTATGTCAGGGATAATTAAATTAATAAAGAATTATTTACATTAGGTTTTAATAGAAACATGTGTTTTATTCAATAATCTATTATATTACTATCAATGACAATCAGTTAGTTTTATCGGCTTTACACCACACTCTATTAACTTTTAAAATTTCGTGTATGAGATAAGATAATAAATGTTTCTAAATCTTTAGCTTTCCAACATTATATTATACGTCTATATTACTGTTTTTGTGTTCAAAAACACCAAAATTGCATACCAAAAAATATTTTCTGTCTTTTCTTTTTGAGTTTAGATATCGTATTCATTCAAATTATATATTTATCCGTTTTTTATCAGTATTAATAGATGATATAGTTATTTGTATAGATTTATACAAAATTAAAGGTACTTTAGAGGAAGAAAATTTAAAATATCGGTATTTTATCCTTCAGACTATTTCAATCAGAATGAAACCTACATAATATTAAAGTCCATTAAAGTTTATATGGATATAGGGAGTTTAATCAAAATCGTTAGAGCTGTTTTTAGAAAATCGTAAAAAGGTGCTAAATGCTTGGTATACAAGTGGCTCTCTGGTTAGCTGATTTTGATGAAACAGTTGCTGTAACATCTCGGGCGTATAGTTTGTCCTTAAATATAAATTTCAGTATTGTACGACTATTAGTTTTCGTGCTAGACACACACACACTCGGACGGAGCAAACAGACACATAGACCTTTTTGCGGACTTAGTCATTTGGACTAGGGACCCTAAAACGTGTATATCGGTTAAAGCTGAGAATTCAGGTGTCAATACTTTCCCCTACTAATTTTTTCATATAGAGGTTTAAGTGAAAATAAAATTAAATATATTTAGTTTTAGGTAAAAATAAAAATCGAGAATATAAAGTCAATTTTTGTTATATCTAATTTTTTTTTTTTTTTAATGTTAAAATCTGGCATATAAGTATCTAATAAATTTTCGTTTTTCGAGCTATATGTTCATGACACACAAACAGACATTTTAACGGTGAAATTCCGTTAAATCGATTTTTTTAAAAACGTTTCTGTTACATCCTAGGAATATATCGATCTTAATATATAATTTTGGATGCCTCCGATTTTGGTTTATGATCTAGACTGTAACATATACTTAACTACGTACTCTATCTGTTGACAACATCGATTCGAAAATATACACGATCTCAATACTTTCAACAACCTTCTATTTCTTAAATATGTAACTTAAAGTCCTTGGTTGTTGGTTTGTTTATTTAACGTCAATTTACGCTAATCGGACGATGCTACAGTGGGAGCCCTAAATTTTGCCTATCCAGGTTTAATTGGGAAGGGATCTTTAACGAGTACCTGACAACGCATAGGCTCGTGACCACCTTTTAACGTCCCCTGCAAAGGACGGCATAACTAAGGATTTATTCACTCCATTTAAAAATTCCTAGGGCCACCTATGGGTTTGAACCCATGATCTTGGGCATAGAAGGCTGTCATGCTAGCTAATACGCTACATGTGACCCCAAAGTCCTTGGTGGCGAAGAGTATTGAAGTGTGATAGCTTTAGCATCCCCAATTCAAACAGCGCTGGTTCGAATTCGGTTGGGAGTGTAGAAATTAATTTCGTGATGGATGAATCTGGGCCTTCCTACTCTTGTTAGAGAATAAGTTGGTTGCCTGAGGGATACGCCTCATGTTTGCCGTAATTGGTGTAGGATGATAAATGGCGTTAAATGCAGAAGAAACGATGTAAACAGGTGAGTAAAAGTAAAAATTGAAAGTATATATTTATTCACATTTTTGTATCTAAATCATAAGATAGGCTTACATACACTTATCCCTGGCTGTCTCCCAATAAACATACCGCAGTACTGGTCTGATCTAAGAGAACTTAAACATGGCTTTTAAGAAAAAATCTGTCCGTGGTCCATCCCGAGACACTCTTCACCTTATCAAGTTATAAAAAAAATGTCAAAAAAAAAAGAAGTGGATTGAGCCGGTTTTGAAACTAATCGCCTCATATATATACATCTAAGTAAATATTAATTTTAATATTTTAAAATTGTAGCTTAGTACACTGTAGTGCAAAATATTTTTACTAAAAGGTAGCTTGGCAAACTAGAATAAACTTAAACTAAATACTTTGAAAACTCAAGCCATTGTCATAGGTTCCAATTCACTCATCAGGTTTAGTACCACGTTTCCAAATCCAATCCTAAATGATCACCCAACCACCTTCAGTTCCTCAGTCAAAAACCTATGTATCACTATCGACTAAGGCCTTTCATGGAAACTCCATATTTCCTAAATCTCTCGAAGAACAATAAGCATCCTTAAATGTTTCCATCGCTCCTGTAGTCTTCTTCCACTATCCACTAGTAAGCTCCTTGTGTCCTCGCTTATTTCCCCCCACTTTGATTATTGCTGTATGGTATACAGTCTGAAGCGAATTATGAACATTTCTTTAAGATTTGTCTTCGGTATTTCGAAGAGGTCACATATTACCCACTTTTACAGCGAGTTAAATTGGCTCCTTCCCTCTACTCCAGACAATATTTCCTAGGATCATATCAAAACCACTAACCCCCAGCATCCCCCCTACATCACACAGTCTCCTGCAATTTAAATCCTCAGTCCACTCACAAGACCGTGCCACTCTGACCTGTAGGTTACTACCCGTATAACTAAAACTTTTGATCGTTCTTTCTTTTCCTCACCTCGACCCTCTAGAATGCTCTATCTACTTGTATTCGCCACGCTATTTCTCTTTACTCATTCAAATCCCGACTTTTCCAACACCTTCTGTCATCCTAAACATACCTTCAACAAATGTGATATTTCAATTTTAGATATCATACTCTGATAGCAGAAAAATATTTGTTCATTTCCCATACTTAAACTTTGCAATCAAATCATTTATTATTAATTTTGTTTATTGTCAAGATTGTTTTTATTTTTTTGTTTTATATATATTCATCCAGCATCGTAAATAATAATTAATAATGTTTGTTCCCTTTTTCTGTTGGCCAGTTCTGTATTTCAAATAAACAAATCTGTTATTTGTTCATAGAAGATGGCATTGTTAGCCGAAACGTAGTGCGAATATTTTTTTTTCAATAAAATAGTGGTGAAGTAGACATCAGCCTCCAATTTTATTTATAAAAAATTTGACCTTCACCTAAAGAATCTACACCTTACAAATCTGTTATTTTAAAGTGATCCTGTCCTAGAATAAAATTATTTTCTATTTTTATTTATATTTCTAAAATTGTAATATTACTTATTATTATTTTTTTTTAAATATTTATAAAGCTATAAGTGTTCAATAGGTTCTGTCTGTAAACTCCGAATAAAATAAATACAGCATCATTCTATTTTTATTATAACTAAACTTTATGCACATTAAGAAAATATTCTGATAATTTTGACCTAAAAAAGTAAGTAGTTGCTTAAGTTTTGTAAAATTATTCTATATGTATTTATAAATTAGTTCATTCTTTACAAAGGAGCTATAGCCGACCTCCGACAGTTATTAGTTTAATGATAATAATAATAATAATAATTTCTTCATTTATTCTGAAACAAGTCCCTTTGGAATAATACAAAGGAAAGTAATTAAATTCTTTGGTGCCTTAGAGTAATGATAAAATAAATAAAAAATACAGTGATAAAATAAAAAAGACAAAGTGATTAATATAACAAATCAACTTCTTCTGTTAATGATTAAGGAAAAAAACTTATAACTAATTCAAATTATGATTAAAACAAAAGAATAAAATATACAATTATCATTCTGTTCCTATAGATAGCTTTGACAAAAAAAAAAGCTAAATGTTTTATTCACTGAACATTTCCATTTAAAATTGGATCTTGTCAGCATTCTTAGGATATTGTATGGGTAGGAAGTAATTGAATAGACGAGATTTAAAGGTTGGAAGTGCATAAGAGTTTCGGGTATGAGAAGGAATATAGTTACATATTTAAGAGAATCGGATAATAAAAGATCTGTTGAAATTTGTGATTCGATGGGGCGTAATATACAAATCAGAAGGCCACCCACGAGAACGTACTTTCCGACAACATACGTCATCCGACAACATACGTTTTAAAGTTTGCAATTTAATCTAAATTAGATTGGTGGGAAAATTCGTGTGGTTTGTAGAACCCTGTAGTAAAGAATAGATAAATTTTCGTACCGAAATGGGAGAGAGGTCAGCCTGGCTGAGACGTGGGAGTGGGAGGCGCTGGGATGGAAGGGCGCTGGGGGTGGCAGGGCGCTGGGGAATGGTGGGAGGCGGCAGTTCCCTCAGTTCCCAACCGCCCCCGGGGAATCCCAGGCAGCTGGCCTCCTCCCGAACCATTATCACATTCTTCTATCACTAATTATACTCCTCACGGGACCATATCCACTTACTTCAATGAATCAAAAGGATCCGAATGATCAATTCTTCGCCAATAAAAATAGTTTAATAACAAGTAAATCACCTAGGGTTCCAATCGAATCATCCGTTTTTCAAGGATGAATATGAAAGTATGAGGGAAAATATCCGATAAATATTTCACAGCTCTTACTTTGACTTACTCATATATGAAACTTACGATAAGGGTTTTTCCTTTCTTTCAAAAACCATACCATTTTTGACCGGCTGCTTATCTAAGGTAGCAGAACCTTCAAAACATTATTAATTAATATATTTAATGTATTTATATACTATACTTTTTGGAACCATTATAGTTCTTTTCCAAAGCTATCGTGTTTACCGATCACAGTAGGTGGCATGCAGGAGAATGTTAAATTAACTAGGTTTCAATAGATGACATTATTATTTAAATTAACTTAAATTTATTTACATAATGCCTGAGAATACTGAGGAGCATTACAGTTAGCCTTGACAAACAATATTACAAAAACACTTAGCTGGCTGGCGAAGGTGGAATCAGTCTTAGGCACCCCTTCTAGGCTTCATCCTCAAACTGCTCACTGATCCCGGACGGACCTCTCGGATGGAACTCGACTCTTCTATCGCTGGACTTCAACTACCTCTTCGAATCTTCTTTCTCATACTTGTCACCTCGGGGAGGGCTGGTATGGGAAGTCCCCGGTTGGCGGTTCAGTCTTTGTAGAAACTACTTTTAAGAAATATTTCTAATATATTTAAGGCGGAGTTGTAATATAATTTTTATCTTTTGACCACCCTTAATATTCTTGTCGGCTGCCGCTAGAGGAAACTACCAGGGGTCTCTGGTACCACGGGGTCCCCAGACCGATGGAGAAACCTAGGGGGGTAGATATACACCTTTTAAACTTTCGCCGACAAAGGCTTAAACATATTCCGTCTACACATACTCGTCCAATGTTCTCCGTTCAAGCCCAAGCCCCCAAGATCAGCCTTAACGCAATCCTCCCATCGACGCTTCGGTCTACCATTCGGACGCCTACCAGTCGGATCAGCAAATACCAACTTTCTCGGAATCCGTTCCTCACCGAGCCCAACAATTTTACTCGCCCATTTGAGTCTCCGCGACGCTATCAACTCAATTTTATTCACAGGATACAAGTTCCGCAATTCCGCGTTGTGCAACCTTCTAAACTTCCCCAGTGCCCTCATCCCTCTTCGGACCAAATATTTTACGCAGTACCTTATTCTCGAAAACCTTAAGCTGTTGTTCATCCTTTAAAGTAAGCGGCCACGTTTCACATCCGTAAAGAACCGTTGGAAGAATAATAGTTTTATAAATGATTAATAATATAATAATAGAATAATAGTTTTATAAATAATAGTTTTATAAGCGAAAAGGCTTACTAATATTAATTTAATTAAAGTAATAATTACCCAATGATGAATCTACACCCATCAGTATCCTCAACACATAACACTCATTTCCGAAATTTCTCGCCGTACTTTTTCCACCTTTAAGCGACTGAATTCCCTTCGTCACTTATTCCCATATGAAACCCGGAAACTCCTCATTACCTCTCTAATATTCCCCCACTTCGACTACTGCCGTACCCTATACGGTGGTGTTTCTGGGGACCTCAAAGTAAAAATAAAATGCCTTAATAATTGCTTTGTTCGATTTAGCTTCAAGGTCCCGAGGTACCCTTCCGTCTCCAAATTTTATACCGATTTGAGGTAGCTTTACCCTTCCAATCGTCGCAAGTATTTCATTGCATCATTCCTTTACCAAGTTAACCAATCCCGCCGTCCGTCATACATTTTTTACCTTCCACAATTCAAATCCTCTGTCCATTCCCGCTATACACGCTCTAGGCTCTCAGATTTATACTCAACGGCCCACCAATCTGCACATTTTGAAAGATCGTTTTTTATCCTATCCTCAATCTTATGGAATTCTATTCCTCTTTCTATTCGTCACTCCAACTCTTTTCTTACCATCCAGTCATAACAAAGTTGTAAATAACATTCTTTTTTTTTTTTTCAACATATTTGCGTATGTCTGTTTTCGATTATTTTTAGTTAACGAGTTTATAAATAATTAATTACTCTAAGGCTCAGAAGCCCAATTTATATATCAAGTTAATGTTATTCTAAAGGGACTTGTCCCAGTATGGTAAAGAATTTATTTATTATTAAGGGTAAGTAGAGCGATCGTAAAACTTTTCGAATTCATTTTTCAACAGAAATACACGTTTTAGGGTCTCCTGATTCCAAAGTCTGTGTATGTGGTTTGCCATACCACTGACTATGGGGATTTTCGACTAAAGCAACGTCACTGGCTGCTTATTCGACGGTTATTAGTAATTCAAATAAGATGAAGCAATACCCGTTATTGAAAGTTGAATTAAACAGAGAAAAACAATATTTTTTTTGTAATATAAATTTTCTTTAATTTTCTCTTTTTTCCAAATAAATCTTTGTTTTATGATTCTTAATCTTAACTTGTTTACCTCTAAATCATCCCAAATTAATACTACTTCATAAAAATGTTGATGTAAATGTACATTAATTTCACAGGAAAAAAAATTAATTATAAACAATAATTTATTAAGTTCTAAATTAGGGTAAAATAAATACGTTTGCTACAAAACAATGTAAAATCTTTCTATATTTAAAATGATGACTCGATTCTTGGTTTCCGCGAATTCCTTCTAAACAGGACAGATTTTGATAAGGTTTTTACAATCATTTAGGGTATTTTTTCTTGAAGTTATACGAGTGAAATGCAATATGAATATTAATATAGACGTATAATATACCGTTGGAAAGCGTAAGATTTTAGAAAATTTCATTCGCAATAAAAGAAATAGTGCAAGTTAATAGAAAGTTTTTATAAGCCCATACATTTATGAAGATGTTGTTTTTAATGTTTGTAGTGAGGGAGGTGATTCGGTGTTGCCACCGTACAATATCTTACAAGTTAAAGATTTTAGAAAAAATATTACGTACCAAATCGTACGTAAGTCGTTAAAATAAATCTAAAGTTGTTATAAATTCATAAACTGGCATCGCTACTAGTTATTTCAGCTTTTAGATTATTTTATTCAAACAGATGTTTCACTGTAAACCAAATGGGATTCTCGTGGAAACTAAATTGGACTTATAAAATATATGTTCTAATGTTTATCTATATATCATTGTGGATGTAATTAGTTGACCGTTCAGAATTACTGGAAGGAATTAGTCCGGGTGGCGGTCATTAAGTTTCAACTATTTAGTTGTTTCATTTAATGACCGCCACCCGGACTAATTCCTTCCAGTTTATCTATATATTTATAAAATTATATCGGGATTCTAGGTTTTCGATAGCTCCTGAACCACGCTACGTATTGGGTTGATGCAAAATTAATGCAGGTTTTTAGTAGGTATTGTAAATACGCCATATCTTTACTTTAACCATATATATTTAATCAAAATAATTTCCATCTGAATCAATGCACTTTTGCCAACGTTCAACAAGCTTTCTTATTCCACCAGAAAAAAAAAATCCGAATCCCTGGACTCAATGAAATCACGAAAAGAATTTTCAATGTCGTCCTGGTTTTGAAAATTTTTCTCCCTCAAAAAGTTGTCCAGATGCCTGAAAAAGTGGAAGTCTGTAGGAGAGAGGTCAGGTGAATAAGGCGGATGTTGGAGAACTTCGTAGCCCTACTCGTGCAGTCCTCGAAGCGTTGGTTGTGCAACGTGTGGTCTGGCGTTATCGTGGAGCAGGATCGGCTCCTTCCGATTCATCAATGCTGGGCAAAGACGTTGCAATTTTTGAGTTCCGAGTTCCGCCGCCATTTCTCGTGTGGTTTTGGTTGGGTCTTCTTCCACTTTTGACCTCAGCTGGTCGTTTTCCAGAGCAAGATGACGGCCCCGACCTTCCTTGTCTTCGAGGTCGAAATCTCCTCTGCGAAACTTCTGGAACCAACGCTGCACCGTGCACTCATTAATAGCCCCCTGACCCCACACTTCATTAATATTACGAGCCGTTTGCGCAGCGCTGCGCCCTAATTTAAATTCGTAAAAATAAATTTGACGAAAATCGCACTTTGACATTTTCGATTCAAGACCTTTGAACACACTGAACAAAACGATTTTACTGAACAAATTCATGGTGAAAGAGAGGGTATTAGATAAGGTTTGTTTTGGTATAATAATGATCAATGTTAGGATTAGCTTTGTTTACACAATTGGAATTAAGATATTGCAATAGAGGAAACCTGCATTAATTTTGCATCAACCCAATATTTTCGTTCAGTTTTCTTTATCATCTAGTGCATTCTTTCTTGAAGGTACAAGTGTAAAATACATTGCAATTAAGTTTTTTTTATGCTATAATTAAATTTTCTGTAATCAAGGCCTTAAAACATTTTTCCCGAAATATGAGCTGTAGTATAGACGCGTAATATACTCGTGAAAAGCGCAAGATTTTAGAAGAGTTGATATGCAACAAAAGAATTCGTACACCTTTTATTTTATTTTTTTTATTTTTTTATTTTTTATTTATTTAAAGAAATTTACAACTGTATTTATACAATACATTAAGTAAATGGGATTGATATGAGATTAAGACACATGATTGTCCTGTGAAGAAACTACCCATTGGTAGAACTCGAATGTCCAATTTACAGTAAGAGGTCTATTGGCCATCTTCTTTTAAGTCGTCTCGGTGGATTGTAAGGAATAGATGTTGAGGAAAGGTCACGGATAAGCGGGTTTGAGTGGGCAGGAAGTTTGGAATGGAAGGATGTATATCTGGATCGGGCTAAGTCTTCAACTAATGGGATATTTAGGTCTTTATGGATAATTTTATTTGTAACAAAGTATGGAGCATTAAGGATTTTTCGAAGGATTTTGGATTGCAGGGATTGGATGCGAGAGGAATTCGATGGTTTAGTAGACCCCCATAGCTCAATGCTGTAGGTCCACATATCGTACACCTTAAATAGTTCAATAGTTCTTATTACCTTATGAAAATTTCTTCTCTACTAAGCTGATGAACCCAAAGCTCCAAGATTTTGTCTAAATCGGTGAACAGTGGAAAAAAAAAAACTGGTTTGGTCTGCTCTAGGATGTTCTCCATACCATAGGGTCGCCCCCCGGCTGAAATAACAGTATAAATAATATTCTGCCACAGCCGGGATTCGAACCAAGAACAGGTTTTTTTTCTCTCGATAGGATAATTAGATTTTCTGTAATCAAGTCCTCAAAACATTTTTCCTAACATATGATTAGTAATATAGAGGTATAATAAACCCTTTAAAAGCGCAAGATTTTAGAAAAGTTTATATGCAACAAAAAAAAGGCGTACACCTTAATAGAAATTTCTTATAACCTTATGAAAATCTCTGCTCAAATGAGCTGAAGATTCCAAAACATCCAAGATTTTATCTAAATCGGTTAAACAGTGGTTTCTTAAACATGAATGATACAATATTTGAATACACTAGTTACTATTATATGTTGATGAATTATACATCAATTTAATTTAGCGATAAGAAATAGACAAACAACTAACAATAAATGATACCATAAGGGAAATATTTTTATCGATTTTTAAGATTCGGGCACAAAAATCGTTCAGCGCTACAATATAAAGTATGTGTATATTGGAGTTAATGATACCCGCATTATTATAGTTTTTCATAAGAATATTAGAATAAAATATAGCATTCTATTTTACGAAAAATAAATCTTTCACTTATAATAAGCTAGATAGAAAATATATAAAATATATATTTGACATAATCATCTAATAAGAATTTAATTGTCTGTACAATGGAACCTAAATGATGCGCACTTGGGATTATTTTGAAACATGAACTCCGCAAAGTTTATTCCCACTACCGAAGGAGGAGTGAATATTATCGGATGTGAAAGTGGATGTTGGATGTGCACAAGGACGCTAATCGACCGAAAAGAAACCGGCGTTGAGGCGCGTGTGATGCACGTGCATCAAGTGGCATCTGGTGCGCCATCACAGCAAGTGCGCACCTCGGGTCCCTATACAAACGTCACCTGATGGCATAGGGTCATCAATGTCTTTTCGGTCCTTCCCTCATTTCCCCGATACAATATGAGCAGTAGTTAACGGGAGAATCTGGTGCGAAACACTCGACATTCTCTAACATATATGTAGAGTATATAGTAAGGGAAAGTATTGCGATCGTGAAAAATTTCGAATTCCAGCTTTCAACGGAAATAGACATTTCAAGTCCCTTAAGTCTTCCAAAAAATCTGTATATGGGTGGGTAATATAAAAAAGCGGGTTCTATATAATTCTAGGAAACCGCTACCGCTTCAGCCCCCAAAACGCCTGCAGTATAAACGCGCCCTTATGGCCAGCTAAAAAAACTAAAAAACGTATTTCGGATAGGATGTTACACTCAAGTTCATTTAATTTTTTTCTTTTTAGATAATTCAACATTTTATGATGTTAAAATAGTAAATAATATCACAAATATTGAATAGGATGAATTAGATAGCTAATTAAAAAAAAAAGAAGGAGATTGAGTCGGTTTTGAAACTAATCGCCTCATATATATATATATATATATATATATATATATATATATATATATATACATATTAATTTTAATATTGTAACTTATTACACTGTAGTGCAAAATATTTTTACTAAAATGTAGCTTGGCAAACTAGAATAAACTTAAACTAAATGCTCTGGAAACTCTAGCCATTGTCATAGGTTCCAATTCCCTCATAAGGTTTAGTACCACCTTTCCTAATCCAATCCTAAATGATCACCCAACCACCTTCAGTTCCTCCGTCAAAAACCTATGTATCACTATCGACTTAACCCTTCCTTGGAAACTCCATATTTCCTAAATCTCTCGAAGAACAATAAGCACCCTTAAATTTTTCCATCGCTCCTGTAGTCTTCATCCACTATCCACTAGTAAGCTCCTTGTATCCTCACTTATTTTCCCCCACTTTGACTATTGCGGTATGGTATACAGTCTGAAGCGAATTATGAACATTTCTTTAATAATTCTCTTCGGTATTTCGAAGAGGTCACATACTACCCACTTGTACAGCGAGTTAAATTGGCTCCTTCCCTCTTCTCCCAGACAATATTTCCTAGGAACATACCGTTACCAAACCACTGACCCCCAGCATTCCCCCTACACCACACAGTCCCCTGCTACCGTTTCAGCCCCCAAAACGCCTGCAGTATAAACGCGCCCTTAAGGCCAGCTAAAAAAATTAAAAAACGTATTTCGGATAGGATCTTACACTCAAGTTCATTAAATTTGGTTCTTTTTAGATAATTCAACATTTTATGATGTTAATAATAGTAAATAATATCACAAATGTTGAATAGGATGAATTAGATAGCTAATTAAAGAGAAAATAGAAGGGATATTTCTGCATGTTGGTTTTTTTTTTTTTTTTTCTGTTCAATCTTATCTCTATGTTTAACAGCCTAAATTTTATTTTTTAATACTAACATAGATATAGAAGCTGAAATTTTAGGGAAAATGAATAGAGGTACGTAAACGTGGTGTGTGCGCATCATATTTTTTTAGAGTATTATTAGATATCCAAAAGATGTTTGGTTTTGATATAGTTTCTTTTTCTACAATTATTTTTATGACATTACTTATTAATTTTTGTTTTATCGTTATTTTTTGCATTCCTTTAAATAATTTTGTAGTATATTCCATTTAGAATCGATCTGGGCTCGAGAAACTTCAACATAAAGATGAATTGGAAAAACCAGGTTAAGCGTGATAGAGGCTAAATTACCTTCTTATTCAATATACATTCGCTCACCTCATTCGTTTAAACCAATTTTTACTATCACATATATGTGGAGTATATAGTAAGGGAAAGTATTGCGATTGTGAAAATTTTTTAATTCCAGTTTTCAACAAAAACACAAATTTTACGTTCCCTTGAGCGCAAAAAAATCACGCGAAAAGATGTGTGTGTGTGTTGTTGTTTGGTAAGTATAACACAAAAACGTCATACAAGTTAAATTTCAAATTTAAGACAACTTTTTCATAAAAATCGGCAAATCGGAAGAAACATTTATACATTTTGCACCTTTTCAGGATTTTCTCAAGAGCGATTTTTATTAAACTCGTTAATTCAATGTAAAATTTAAGAGGCTTTAATATCGTGTAGGTTTCATTTTAGTTGAAATAGTCTAGCAGGGATTAAATCCTGATTTTGAATTTTCTTCCTCTAAAGTACCTTCAATTATGTTGATAAAAAAAAAAATAAATAATAAAATAACCATATCATCTTATTAGCATTGATAATAAGCTGCTAAATATAAAATTTTATAACCAAATAAAGATGGAAAGAGAAAAAATATTTTTAATGTAAATTTTGGTTTTTAGAACATGAGAACAGAAATATAGATGTATAATATAACGCTGGAAAGCTAAATATTTTAGAAAAAATATTATCTTATATGAATAGTAGTAAAAAGTAATGTAAAGTGACGAAGAGGGCATAAACATAATACTGATTATTGTAAATAACAATTTTATATTGTTATATTAATAATTTTCTTCATCTTAAGTACCTTTAATTTTGTAGATTCGAAAAAATGAAACATATCATCTTGTTACCATTGACTAAAACGGCTAAATATACGAGTTAAAAGAATTCGATAACCTACTTAAGGAAGAAATAGGCAACATATTTTTTAGGTATTTTTTTTCCCCTAACACAAGAATAGTTATATAGGTGTATAAAGTCACGCCACCATGAGGCCATAGTGCACCTGCAGATCACACCATATTCCTTGAATCTTATTCAGCAGTCCTATTAACCTTTATATACCCTGTCCCTTCTCCCAGGGAACACACACTCTCTCTCTTCAAGTCCTCGCAGTAATTACGGTACGTAATCTATGTCAGATCTAGTATAGCCATATTGTTATTATCAAGATTGTCATTATTGTCTTTTAAAGTGTTATTATCGATATTTTGTAACTTTTGAATAAATAAAATATTTTTTTTTACAATAACGAGTACGAACACCAAAATTGGCGCCCGAACAGGGACTGCATATTTTTATCGCAGTTTTAAGAACCGAGTTTCCGCAGATCCGAACTTTTTCCGCAAATCCAGAATTAGGACTACCGCCTAGGATTCCTCACCTGTGAAGACTCAAGATTTTGGCTTACCTACCGAGGACTACTAACTTCGAGATCTTCAGATTCTGGACGAGTTCACTCACCCCGAGCATCTCGCAACGCAGGCAAAGTCTCTTATCTGCACTCAACCTTGGCCGGACTTCACTGTCGTCAGGTATCCAGCTCAAGGACAGATCTTCACACCCCGTCGAAGATTATTTTGACAGCGTACTCAATTTTTGTAAGTTAATTTCCTTTACTATTGTAATTTTATGTCTGATGATTATTTAAATTCTTTAATCCTGCGAGTAAATAATTTAATATTAACTACAAATATGGCAAGCTTTCAAATTAAATCGGCAGACTACGATCATATCCCTAATTTTAATGGAAATCCACACAATCTGTTAAAATTCGTGACAGTTTGTAGACAAGTTTACCAAATCGTGTGTAAACCGGACAACTCGTTTAAGGAACTAAACGAACAAAGATTATTAAGTAAACTTTTAGCAAAACTTACGGATGAAGCTGATTATATAAATACAACGTGCGAATTTAGTCGTGTTGAAGAATTACTAAATTATCTCGAAAGAACCTTCAGAGACAGCCGCTCAATTGAACAATTATCGCATGAATTATTTAATAACAAAATACATCATAAGGAACACCCTCTTGATTTCCTTCAAAGAATTGATAAGATCCGCACTTTAATAATTTCTAAACATCGGATAGAAAACACACCAAATAGAGAAACAATTATTAGCGCATTAGAGAAAAGTATTCTTTATTTTTTCTACACTAACATGCCCCTTCACATAAGAACATATCTTATGACTAAAGCAGAAAAGTTAAGAACATTAGATGATTTGAGAAATTTAATTCAGAATGAGAACCATCTACTCTTCGATGACCTCATAAATTCGGGAAATATGAGAAGACCCGGAGAACATGATTACAAAAGAGGCTTCGACCATAAGAAAAAGTTCGATAAAAAACATCACAAACGATTTAATAATTGGCAAAATCCCAATAACCCGTATAACCCACATAATCAAAGACAAGAGCATCAATATCGACAACAAGAACCTCCACAAGACTACCGGCAGAATAATAATAATAATAATTATTACCAACAATGGCCCCGTCAAGAACAACAAAGGTATTTCAACGGTTCAGGTCGATACCGGAATCAAAATTATAATAATAATAAGAAAGATGAAAATCCAACTGTATCCATGAGAACAGTTAGCGCATTCGGGAATAAACCGAAACAGCCTAATTTCCAAATTCAGCAAGAAGACCCGAAAGACCAAGAAATCAGAGAATTAAGAGAGAAATTAGAAAAATTAGATCCAAATAATTCTTTTTTAGAGAAAGGCCCGCCAGACAATCAAAACACATAAAAGAAGAGAATAAAAGCCAACTGCCTTATGTTAAAGACCACGCGAATCGTAAATGGCTTATTGATACCGGATCTTGGAAGAATTATATAAGACCAGACATTGTACCACCAGATGTTGAAAGAGAAAAAGAAAATTTTACAATAAAAACAGCAACCGGAGAAGAACTTGGCACGGAATCTATTTCAGTTTATTGCAGAAATAATTTTCTTAAAAACCCCGAAAAAATAAAATTTTATCTATTTAATTTCAGTCCCAATTACGAAATACTACTAGGAAATGAGACAATGAGGGAAATGAAATTTAATATCGATTTCGAAACCAACAAAATAAAAACTCGCTATACAGAGTTTGATTTTATTATGGAAGACGAAGTTTTAAAATTAGTTTTGAAAGAAGGCGAAAATCAGATAAAAGTAGAACAAAATAAAAATCTATATTTTATTGACTATGAAGATGATAAGATTAAAATTAAACCTGGCATCTATGATCAAAATATAATAATCGACAGTAAAGTTAACGAAACCATATATTTACCTTTATACTATTTGCAAAAAGAAGAAGTAGAATTAACAGATTCTAATAAAAAAGGAAACCATGAAATAATAAAACAAATCCCCCAACTAATCAGAACCGACCATATACCTCCTCAAGAAAAATCAAATTTAATTAAATTATTATCGAAATATCCATCAGTATTTAAGACTGAAAATGATCCCCTTTCAGCCACTGATTTATTGGAGCATAAGATTAAAACAAAAACCGAAGACCCGATATATTCGAAAAATTACAGATATCCCCACCAATTCAAAGAAAATATTAAGGAAGAAATTAAAAAGATGTTAGAATCCAAAATAATAAGACCCAGCAATTCCCCTTACAATTCTCCCGTTTGGATTGTCCCGAAAAAGCCAGACGCATCAGGAAAAAGAAAAATACGAATGGTGATTGATTACAGGAAATTAAATCGAGAAACAACCCCGGATAAATTCCCCATTCCTAATATTGAAGACCTTTTAGGCAAATTAGGAAAAGCGACGATATTTACAGCAATGGACCTTTGCTCAGGCTTCCATCAAATAAAAGTCGAAGAAAGTTCTATCCCAAAAACAGCATTTTCTACAGATCAAGGCCACTTTGAATTCCTTCGCATGCCATTTGGACTCAGTAATGCCCCAGCAACGTTTCAAAGAGCCATGAATATCATTTTTTCAGATTCTATTAACGTTTTAGTCTATATGGACGATATTATAATTTTTTCTGAAAATTACAAAGATCATTGGAAACATTTAGAAGAAACTCTTAAAAAGTTAGAAAAACATAACTTAAAGATTCAGCTCGATAAGACAGAATTTTGCAAGAAAGAATTGTTATTCCTCGGACATATTATCAGCGAACGCGGCATAGAACCTAATCCAGAAAAGATAAAAGCAGTAAAAGATTTTAAACTCCCTAAAAATGAAAAAGAAATTAAAAGCTTTTTAGGATTAACTGGTTTCTATAGGAAAATGATACCAAATTACGCAAAGATAGCTTCCCCATTAACGAGATGTCTTCGAAAAGATCAAAAAGAAATCAAACCAGAGTTATATGAAAACGCTTTTGAGAAATTGAAACAACTTGTATGTAGTAGCCCCATTTTGCAAATTCCAGATTTCAATCAGGACTTTTTCTTAACAACTGACGCAAGTAATTTCGCCATTGGTGCAGTATTAGCACAGAAGAAAGATGGAAAAGAACTCCCTGTATGTTTTGCATCCAGAACACTTAATAAAGCAGAACAAAATTACTCAACAACGGAAAAGGAATGTTTAGCCATTATTTGGGCTTGCAATCATTTTCGACCCTACTTATACGGTAGAAAATTTTTCATATATTCAGATCACAAACCTTTAGAATATTTAAGAACGTGTAAAACACAGAACGCCAGATTAATTAGATGGAAATTATTGTTAGAAGATTTCGAATATGACATAAAATACATTGAAGGAAAGGCTAATAAAGTCGCCGATCATTTATCCCGTTACCCTATTGAAGAAAGGAAATTAAAAGAACCAGAATTTGATATTTTTCATACAGAAAATTCTCCTAATAACTATTCACAAGAAATCGTAGATTTATTACAAGAAATGGGAATAGAAGAAACCCAAGAAGAAGCTAACAATGAAAACTTAGAAGGAATTAATAATGATGAAAACATAGAAGAAAATAATAATGGTGAACACCAAGAAATAATTCAAGATGATATATCTTCTTTAGCAACGCAGCACTCCACAGAATCCTCCGATGACAGAATCTTAATAGTTGATGATAAATCTAGACCAGTAAATGTTGAGAAAAATCAAATAATAATAAAAAAGGGACACGCGAAAATTCAACGCGAAACGATATTCAATAATAAGCAAAGAACAACAATTGAATTTACTTGGCCTTATCATGAAAAAGATTTTGAAATAGAAGAAAAACTTTTAGAAATCTTAAGACCAAATATAACTTACGGCATATACTGCTCACCCATATCAGATTCTATAGAAAGTGAAAATAATTGGTATAATGCATTATTTAATAAAGTTGCATCACTCATTTCCTCTCATCAAAAATTTCCCACAAATAGAATTAAAAGATATTATAAACTATTGCCAGATGTAAAGAACACGGAAGACCAGAAATTACTTATCCTTGATTATCATATCGCCAAGACATGCCACAGAGGTATAAATGAAACATATTTAGTTTTGAAAACCAAATTTTATTGGCCCAATATGAAAGATCATATCACAGAAATTATAAACAAATGTGACACATGCGGAAAAGGCAAATACGATAGAAGACCTATAAAACAAAAATTTAAAATTACTCCCACACCTGAGAAACCCTTTACAGATTTAATGATTGATACCTTACACATGAGTAATTATTACATTTATTTAATAGTAGATACTTTTTCCAAAAGAATATTTTCTTATTACGCAACGAGTTATAATGCCATAGAAAGCATGAAAGTATTGAAAAAATATTTAGCATATTTTCCAAAACCCCAAAAAATATCATGTGACAACGGAAGAGAATTCGACAATAACTTGTTTAAAGATTTTCTAAACTACTTAAATATTGAATTACATTATACTACCCCCAATCACCCTAACTCTCTTGGATTGCTTAATCGAGCAAGCTCTTCGTTATTAGAAATTTTAAGACTTATAAACATAGAAAACAAAGATGATAAAGAGGAAGATAAGTTAGAGCAAGCAACGACAGCATATAATAATTCCCTTAATCAAGATCTTAAAATGACCCCTAACGAAATAACTTTCGGTATCACTAATGAAACTTATAATGAATCCCCGGAAATAAAAGAATATCTTGTTCATGAGTACCATCGGAAAATGAAGCAGCTTTTCGAAATAACTAAGAAAGGTATAGAACAAAATAAAGAGAGAAAAATAGGCAAGTTAAATGAAAATAGAGAAGACATAGAAATCCCGGAAGATGTGTATATAAAGAGACAACAGAAAAAGAAAATAGATCCTAAATACGAAAAAGGAAAGTATGTCGATAAAAGATTTCAAAATAGAAATAAAGGTAGAAAGAAAAAACTCCACCCTGATCAAGTCAAACGACCGAAAAAGGTCACTAAGAAAAAGAAATCAAATAATAATAATAATAAACCTAGTACAAGTCAAAAAAACCCAGAAATAACTGATGAAGATATTGAGAATGTCATAAAAGAAATAGAAACGTCTAATGTTACAGGAGTCAGCCAAGATGACTTTGAGTTCGACGACGAATTGTTTCAAGTATCTTCTGATCGCAGCGCTTACGGTTCAGATACAGACCCTGCTAATACAAGATTTATCTGACGGACCAGGAGCATCCATCGTACAAATTAATCCATCTTTTATAATTGAAGATTGGTACACATTTTTACATTATAAGAATCTTACAAATTTAACAAGAGAAATTCAAACCCTTAAGATTAGCATTGACGTATTAACAATTAGTAATGAATATAAAACTTTGCATAATATTATTGAACAAAAATATAACAAGATATTAGAAAAAATTAATCATATTGTAAATATAAATCGGAATAACCGATCAAAAAGAGGTTTAATTAACGGACTAGGCAATGCTATTAGTTGGCTCACCGGCAATATGGACGCCGATGACAAAGAAAAGTATGATAATATTTTAAATAAAATCGAGAGAAATATGTATCACATAGAGCATAATGAAAATGTTAGATTAGGATTAAATAAAGAATTAACATCTAAACTTAATAAAGAAATAATTGTTTTAAATAAATATAAGGATAGTATAGAAAAAATAAATAATTTTACAGATTTAGCTCTTACTAAGTTAATGTATCATGATTTATTAGCCGTATTAGATTTAGTAGAAAATCAATTAAATGATATAGAATTTTCCTTAGAACAATGTAAATTAGGAATTACCCATCCAAGCATATTAACGACTAGAGAACTAGAACAATTAAACATACCGTTCGGAGAACCAATCACAGAAAATGTAGAATTAAACTGGTTACTTAGCTCCACATTTTGTTCCCTATCAGATACAGGATTAATTTATTATTTTATTAAAATCCCTTTGAAATCATTGCCAAAAACAACTTATTATGCTATGTCATATCCAGTTACAAGGAATAATAAAGTCATTACTCTAAAGATTAAAGAACAACTAATCATTAGATTTAAAAATTCGTTTTACAATGGAAATTGTATTAAATTCAATAATCATCATTACTGTAAAGACATGATAGAGATTAAGGACAAATGTATTTTAGAATTATGTAAGAATATAGAATTAAATGATTGTAAAGCTGTAGAAATAAGAACAAACCCTATAATCAAACTTATACCCACATTACACCAATATTTAACCTTTAATATTAGCAATGTAACAACTAGTGTAACAAACACACAAATGTATCATCTACCATCTACTAGCCTCCTTAATCTTAATGAAAAAGAGAAATTTGTAAATATAAATGTACCACTTTCTTATGTTGACAATGTAAATATTCCTTTTATTTCCTATCATTCTGTTAATAATAAAACTATTGTATCAACAAATTTTACTTTTGAGGAATTACAACAAATAGACTTAAGTAATATAGAAATAGAAGAATTAGAACCTTATGATATAACTGTATCCCAATTTATTTCTTATATATTTTATGTAATATGTTTATATCTTTTATGCTATAATCTTTATCGTCAGTATTGTAAACTGGAATTACTGTGTTCTAATCCTTCAAATGATAATCCAAGTACCCATCCTCAACCACCTGAATGTTTTGATGGCAGAGCCAGAGCTTGGTTTCAATATTTACAGAATAGACAAACCGTCCCAAATCCTTAAATTTAGAGTTCAGTGGGCTTCACTCTCATAAGGACGGAGGAGTCACGCCACCATGAGGCCATAGTGCACCTGCAGATCACACCATATTCCTTGAATCTTATTCAGCAGTCCTATTAACCTTTATATACCCTGTCCCTTCTCCCAGGGAACACACACTCTCTCTCTTCAAGTCCTCGCAGTAATTACGGTACGTAATCTATGTCAGATCTAGTATAGCCATATTGTTATTATCAAGATTGTCATTATTGTCTTTTAAAGTGTTATTATCGATATTTTGTAACTTTTGAATAAATAAAATATTTTTTTTTACAATAACGAGTACGAACACCAAAATTTAATATACCGTTGGAAAGCTAAGTATTTAAGGAAAAAATGTTATCTTATATACGAAACTGCAAAACTTAATGCAGAAAAACGAAAAGGGCATAAACTGAAGTGATTTTTGTAGACAATAATTTCTATTGTTAGGTTATTTAATCTTCTATCAAAACCCAATTTAATTCTTTAGCGTTTTTCAAGTCTAACTTTCTTGAAAAGTTCTTAAATTGATTCTCACTATAGCTTGAAGTGAAAGTAGTGTGTTGCGCTCAACAAATTTTTATAAAATTTAAATTTAAAAACAATATATGATGTTTCGATGGAAACTTATATTTTAGATTAAATAATATAACAATAGAAATTATTATATACAAAAATCACTTAATATTATCAGATTTTCTTCACTATGGATTATTTTATTTATTTGTTTTGTATTTGGGCAAATCCTCCATACAAATACAGTTGGTAACTGGTTATAATACAAAGTTGTACATTATCTTATTAAAGTTATACTACTTGGAAAATAATTTTTAAAATGATAAGAAAGTGTATGTATGTATAACTATATATAAAAGAAATGAAGTTAGTAAAAGAAAAGAAAAAATATTTCTTTTCAAAAGATAGGTGCTTCTGTCGTTGCTTTAAAATAAAAATAAACATGGTATTTTATGACAATAATAAGGTGCATATAAAAAACAGTTATGCAAAAAAATAAATAAATAAATAGTTAAACATAAATCAAGGTTTAATAATAAAAAGAGAAAAAATGTAATTTATATATATATATATAGAAATAGAAATAGAAAAACAAACTTTATTCTGGGACAATGTCCCTTCAGAATAACATTAATGGTCAAAATAATAATTTATATCTGGCCTAAAACAATATATAACTACATTCAAATAAGAAAAGAAAGAAGAAAAAAATAAATAAAAGGTCATTGTGACATCTCTATGTACATATTCAAAAATGAATAAATAAGAATCAACCTAAAATATATCTTTTACATCTCATTAAAGTATATAAACAAATCACCTCACATAAATAGGCATAATAAAAATTAAAATTAGCTTACATCGGACTGGAGAGAAAGGAAATATTGAAAGAGGAGGGATTTAAATGATGGTAGGGAAGGAGCATGTCGGATGTTTGAAGGGAGAGTATTCCATAAGGCAGTGGAAACGGGCTAAAAAGGAGCAATCGTATTTTTTGGTTGGTTTCCTGGTGATGGGTTGAGGATTTAAATACCAGAAGGCTGTAGACGTAAAATGGGTGGTGGGAGTTAATGATTTGAAAAAGGAATGATCCAAGGAAATATTGTTTTCGAAAGGTTGGGATATGTATATATATTGCACGGCGGAGATCAACTTTCAATATTCAAGGCTCTTATTCTTAAAATTTTAGTTAAATATAAATGTATATTTCTTATGAATGAGGTACTTGATATGGACAATACCTAATTGAGTTGTACTATCTAAATTTGTGTGTGTGTGTTTATATATATAATATATATAATATATATATATATATATATATATATATATATATATATATATATATATATATATTTATATATATACATACATACATATAGTTTTATGTATGTATGGTCATAATGTTTTCAATCTTCATCATCGAATGTTTTGTTAAGCGATGAGAAAATGTTTACAGTCTATAAAAAAATTAATCGGAAAAATGATCGTGTGTACATAGCTCTAAAGAAGCACAGGAAGTCATTAGAAGAGTGGAAAGATACCATCATCCTTTCTCAGTGATGTTTTGGTGAGATGTATGCTTTGATGGCACCAGAAAGCTCAAAAAAAAAATTAAAACTATCAGGACGATATTTTGGAACCTGTTGTCAAACCTCTAAATGGTACCCTGTTTGTTGGAAGTCATTTGGTTTTCCAGCAGGATTCCGCTCTAGCTCGCAAGGCCAGGTCAACTCAGCTATGGTTGCAAAAAAACATTACAGCATTCATTTCTGGCTCGGTTTTGCCCTAAGGAAACTCTGATTTCAACCCACTAGATTGGCAGCTTGGAGAGGTTGCTTTTAGATCTTTATTTAGATCCGAAATGGAGAGGTTGGCATGCCACAGAGCACACTTTAACTTTGAAAGCCCCAAACAATCTCTGGTCCAATCGCTTTCCTCGAGAAGTGCTGCGTGCAGCTATTGATGACTGGCCTAAAGATTAAATTCCTGTGTCAAGGCAAAAAGGAGAGTTTTGAGTCATTTTTCTTTTTGTTTTGTCTATAGACATAAATTTTATTTTTCTAATGCAGTTTTTGAAAAAGTTGATTTTTCTGTTGTAATCTGTATATATTTCTAAGTAACAATATTTATGACAGGACTAGGTATATTGCATACAAAGGTGTGAATTTCGTCCTCAATATTACACCAGGATTGAATAAATAAATAGTTCAACAGTTGTATCTTTATCAAAAATTTTTATGCTAGAAATATAGTCTGCCACATAACAATAAGTACGAAATGAGTACTGCCCCCAAATGAAAAGTTAATTAAAAAGGAAGTTAAAATGTTCCCTAAAAGTCGCAGGCCGTTAAAAATATGGTTTTAATTAATTTATCATGACCACAGTTCAGTTGATTCATTGCTTTATGAATAATTTCATTACAAGAAAAGTTGGAATTAAAGAAGGAACCCTTAGAGGTGCAGTGAATAAGGAGGGGAAGCATAACCTCTTTAATTTAGACCTTTTACTCCAACCATTTTTTTAAGTAATGATCATGTTTTTTCACTTATTTCAAAAGAAAAGCCATGAAAGGAAATATTTCGAACTCTTTATAAAAATCAAACGATGTTTATGTCCAAAAATATTACGGGGAATACTCAAATTTACTACGTAGAGCCTTGGTAGACTTCGAAAAATATGCATTATACAAAATGTAAAAAAATAAATTAATAAAGAATAAACCTAAACTTTAAAAAAAAAAAAACTACAGCCAACACAATGTTTCTGAAAAACAAAAAAGTTGACTTGAATAATGGGTTTCAAGATATTTGAGGATCCTGTTTCGAATAAATAAAAAAAACTTTTTCTGTAATGCAAGTTTAAATGTGTAATAATGATTTTTTTTTAAATTTTATTTATTGATGTTTACAACTGTATTGCTTAATACATCAAGTAAATCAGCTATGAGATAATATATAAGAAAATTACCTATTGGCAGCACTCTAGTTGGTAATCTAAACTAGAAGGTTCTCCAACGCCTCGGAGGATTGTCAGGAATGGAAGATGAAGCAAGGATAGATACTATTGGATTAGAGTGAAAGTGGAGTTTATCATAGAAAGATTGATACTTGGTTCGTGCCAAATCTGCTACATATGGAACATTAAGATCTTTATGGATGAGTTTATTCGTGAAAAAGTAAGGAGCGTTGAGGATTTTTCGAAGGATTTTGGATTCTAAGGATTGAAGACGGGAAGAATTTGATGGTTAAGTAGAGCGGCAAAGCTCAACTCCGTAAGTCCAGATAGGCCTTATGATGTTCATGTAGATGAGCGTTTTGTAGTTAAGCGGAAGGTTAGAGCGCCTGTATAGTAAGTGTTGAAGTAACCGAAAGCAGCTAGCAGTTTCCTGTCGTTTCAGTCTAGTGTGCGGGTAATAATGAATATAAAAATTAATACAGAATATTCATATTTAATTACGATATCCAAACATAAACTATACATATTTTAAACGCAGGTTTTAAGGGCATTTCGCTATGGACAATATAATTCATTTTTACAATGAATGGATTTTAATGATGAGAAAATAGTTGAATTTATGTAGATATTGAGGAAAAGATAATTCTGGGTGCAACAAAGCACTTAATTAAGCAGTAAAATTAATTTAACGTGCCAACGTTTCGGCCCTAAATTTTAGGCCATCTTCAAGGCGATTGAAGGAGGGAGATCGCAAAAATCAATATCGCTGTTGATATCAATAATTATTAATATCAATATCAATATCGCTACAATCACAATCAACAGTGTTGTAATGTCCCTCCTTCAATTGCCCGGAAGATGGCCTAATATTTAGATTGAAATTAACTCTCCTGGGACAGACCCAATTTCTATAAAGTAGGTACCCATAAATTGGGAGAAAACCTGGTGGCTGTGCGTGATCTCGGCCTAATTACCTCATTGCACGGCCGTTGGCCTAGAAATAGTACGAATCTCTACACTTACTGAGCCCAAGACCTTTCATGGGTTATAGAGGTACTTATTCGTTAATTTATTATTTACCCTAAAATCAGTAGTTTTGATTTTATAAGTTTGGTACTACTAAACGAAGAAAGAAAATCCTATCGGCTTCTTGATCCTACTGATTCATTCTAAATAAATCTGTTTAATTAAGTACTCTTTTATGATAATGTCTCGATTTACTACACATAACCGAATAAATATACATTTAATATGAAGAAACATAAATGGTATAAGGATAAAGAATTAAGCGAGTGGCCTAAGGCCGAGGATGGAAAATAAAATGGGTAGAAGAAAGTCGGGTAAGGGATTGGTGAAGGGAGAGAGTGAGGAGAAACGGAGGGGAAGAGAAGAGAGAGAGGGGAAACTTCGATTTTCATTTCTAATCTAATTTGTCCCCTTGGCGAGCCTGTGTTTAACTCATTAGCTGAGCAAACAGACAGGCCGACTCCACCTTAGTTCCTTCCGTCTTAACCCCCCCCCCTCCCTAATACAAATATTAGCATTCTACCTCCCTTCCAGGATAATTGCAACCCTTCTAACATTTACCGTAGTCCCAACACATTCTCGACTCTTTATCATGGACTGTTTAACTGTTTCCTGTATAAACAAAATTTTAGTCAACCATTCAAAGACAAAATTTAAATTAACTGTTAATGATTTATTTAGTATTATTGGAAAGGGTTAAATAAAGTACAGTAAAAAAAAAAAAAAAAAAATGGAATGTATAGGATTATCCAACAATTCTTTTTTTAATTATCAAGTAATTTCATTCAACGATGTTACAGTATGTTTCAGTAAGAATAATGGTAATAGTGCTTTGAGACTAAATTTACATAAAATAAAATTAAAGTCTAATTATTGCAAAATAGAATAATTATGACCCCCGTGGAGTTGCTAATCTCCCATCGGACGACTCCCACGTAGTGGGTAGCGCAATGATAACCAGATATGGAAGGTACCGGAAAATTAATAACTGGGCGGACCTTGCTCTAAATCTGAGAACGACTGATTCCACAGTGAGTGGCCTCTTAGTCAAGGTCTTTTTCCATGTTGAGGACATTTGTCAGAAGGTATAAAATGCAATATCTATAATCAATATGGATTCACATCATATATCCATGAACGAGCCAAATACTGAAGTTGCATCTGGTGGAAAGTTTTGGCAGTCTCCTACATGTACTGGAGAAGTGAGTTATGTACTAGACTGCACATGATGGTCCATCCTCCATCGTTTGAACTCAGTATTAGAGTGCTCTTCCCCTTCCTGTTCAGGAACAAATGCCAAGAGATGCTTCAACATGGATAAAGTGTTTGTCTAAACTAAAAAAAAAAAAAAAGCTGTCATTCGCGCTTATTACTTGGTAAAAAAATTAGATAAAATAGAACTAAAAAATAAATTAAATTAAAAAAACAGCTGGAAAAATGCCAGGAATTAATGTAACACAAAGACTTCAACAAGTCTTCAAAGCAAGAAGTCAGCAAGTCAGGTGAGAGTGATTATGAAGGGACAATTTCTCAACACTGCAAATCTTCAAATAATAAAGGATGAGGTTTCCAGTAACCTACTTTTCAGGGACCAAAGGGAATCATATGATAGAAATGAGGAGTCCAACAGGGAGATTCTCTCAATATCCTTTTCTTTCTCATCTATATAGATAAACTTTTTTTTTTTAACTTGCCTCTTGCTGTAGAAGGAAGATTCTTTTTCTTTATCACCTACATGGATACAATTATTTCTTGCTGTAAAATATTAACTCCTGGAACCCACTTGTTGTCAATGGAACATAGTTCCTGTTGTAGAACAAGCAGCTAAAAAGGAATGACGTAATTATAAACTCCACTAAAAGTAAGATCCTACACATTGGAAGAATGCAAGAGAATGTTGGGGATCTTCTGTAACAAAGAAGTTTTTAAGATCATATCCATCTTGACATTTGTTGGTATCATAATCAACAGTTCTGGAAAACTAACAATTAGGAGGGCTAACAAACTAGATCTCAAAGGCCAAAGTGGGAATTTTTTTCTGTTTTTCATAACAATGAAAATTAAAATAACATAACATAACAATAAAATAACATAAACAATAAAATAACATTTTAATGTATTGAAGTATTTTAAAGTGTCAAACAAAATGAATTAGAACAGATGAAGCTGAACTTAATTTAATTTAATTGAAACATTAATAACCTAACTTAATATTTTACCAATTCTCAATATACTGATCTAGATCGATCTTTTGTACACACACAGGAGAAGGTAAGTTATTGTAGAAATTATTTAAGAAATTATCTGGCTAATTTTCATACACTTATTCTGTTTATTATGTGATTAAGACTGTTGCTCTTACTTATGTCATATTTTGGGTCTTATACCTGATTCCCTTAAGCTCTTTGTGTTGTTTTTATATTTACTTATATTCAATTGTTTAAAATTGAATAATTATGTTATTTATTGCAAATGAATCTTGACCTTTCCACTCTACTTATAATAGATTGGTAATCTATAGTAGTATATTATATGGTTGAAAATGGTTTGATGCAGTAAGAGAAAATTTGTTAATCAACAAGTTAAATTGTTATAATATTAAAAAAAATATAATAATTAATTTATATTGTTTTATAGAATTAAATCCACAGAATGGAGCACAAGAAATAAACAACATAAAAAGAAAACAAAATTTAAATCTGAGAATATTGAATTCTTTACATATATATTTAGAATACTGTAGAAATCCACTCCTATAGCTTAATAGTAAGATTTTTACAAAAAAGTTATTTTGGGACATCATTAAGAAAGTAAAATATTTATTACTAAATTGATTATATTTTAATTCTGCAAAGATAACTGGAAATAATAAGGCAAGTACTTGTATACATGTATTTGGTTGGTTCCTGATTAAAATACTTCTAATGTTCTAGGAATTGTTTTTGTCTGTTGTTTTATAATTTTGTGTAAAAAATCAATCCAGAATGCAGTGGAACGGGCAAGAAAGGATCGATCAAAGGCTTTAATTCTGTGGGATGGGATATAAAGGTCGGAGTGGCGTGGTCTTGCTCTAAGCAAGTGGACTGAGGATTGATATTATTTATAAGACATATTATAAATATCATTAACTTGACTGCCAATTATCAAAGGAAAACATGAATAAAGTTATTCTTTATTAAAAATATGAAAAGAATAATAAAATATCCGTGAGCAGAGGAGTAACTATACTAAACAATGATGGAACATACAATGATAGTAATAAATATAATTCAAATGTTTATATCAACTTGTTTTTATGCACAAAGTTCATTCATAAATCACTTATCTAGTATAAAACATTCTTTAACAACATTAGTTACAAGTATGTAGTGACATATGAACTCTAGCACTGATGAACCAGATGTTTTATGCCAAAAATAAAATCAACCAACTAACCAAAAATTGTTTAA
The DNA here is from genome assembly GCA_023052935.1 of Piezodorus guildinii. Lineage (NCBI taxonomy): Eukaryota > Metazoa > Arthropoda > Insecta > Hemiptera > Pentatomidae > Piezodorus > Piezodorus guildinii. Next base: position 50,198,839 of record CM041295.1, read on the forward strand.
AACTATTTGTTATTTTGCTCTAGAGTAAAAAAAAAACAACCCTAATATTAATAATTTTTTACTAACCAAAATGTGTAGTACCAATAAGTATATCAAAATTATAATTAGTCATATTTAATAATTAAGTCACATTATTGATAAAAGACCTGGTTAATTAATGACATTTTCAAAGGACAGAAGGCATAACTTTTTAATATTGAATGATTTGTATGGTGTACATCATTATATATTTTCAAAACATGAATGAATCACACCACAATAAATTAAGATTAAATCTATATTATACAAATAAAACAGAAAAGCATTCAATTGAATGGTAAACTGTTTCACTTTTATTGCTTTAGTGAACCAAAGTGGCCCATTTCAATGTCTTTCTCCTGTTATTTGATTGAATTTATTTCATCTATACTAAATTTCAATCAACAAGTTTCAATAGATGTTGTTTTATCAGATAGTTTCACACTTAAAGGTAGACCAAGTAGTTGATAAACTACTATTTGCACATAACATAATTAACATCCATAACCCATAGTTGTAAATGAAACCACAATCTCCTGGGCCCAGTCTATTAATTACTTATGGTTAAATCTGTACAAATTTTTAGAATTTACAAAACAAATAGAATGCATCAAAAAAGTTATTACTTATTACTCCAATCTGGAGTTATGCCTACAACTCTAATTAGGAGGTTAATATGTCTACTGTTGGTCAACTATTGTGATTGCCATAAAAATCATCACTTATATTTACTTATAAATTAATTTGATACTTCTGGGCAAGTAGGATTTTACTAAATATAAAATAGGTCAATGAAGAACTTATCTAAGGGACTTTTAAAGCTGGTGATTGTACTAACAATGTATACAGAAGAAAAACAAGTTATGGTGAAAATTTAAAAAATCCTAAATATTTTATAAAGTCTTTGATTTTTTATGCAAACAATAAAATTAACCAGTTTCCTCATTAAATTGGTTTAATTATTGTTTTTTAGTGAAAAAATGTTTTACTCGTATATTGTATCTATTGTTAAATATAAAAGTAAGTATAATAAAAAATAATGTAACACAATATCACTGAAATTTTTTAAATCAAGTTTCTATGACATATTTAAACCTTTTTCTTGATCTCAACAACTACATTTTTTGTAGGCATTCAGACGTACAATGAGTGTCAAAAGTATTCAGAATTCACTATCATTCTGTAATTTACTTGCTATTAAGTTATTTTTAATACACTACTTTTAAAGAGTAGTTACCCACTTTATAATGTTAGAAGGAAGGTATACAATAGCTAAAACCAAAAATAATTTTATTTATAAAACTTTGAACGTTCATTTAAGAAAAAACTAAAAATAGATGAATCAATAGTATTCGGAATTAAGTAGTTTCCTTGTTATATTAATGCAGTAATCATATATAAACATCCAGTTGGTAAACCTTTTTTTATAATTGTACATTTTAGCCTACTAGGAATTGATCTAACTAATTAATTAGTTGTTTGTTCTGAAATATTGTCCCACTAAATCGCTTATTGTTCCTTGAGGTCATTTTTATTTTGAATATTGTATTTGTTGATTTTTTTTATTTTTTTTTAGTGGACTCAACTAATATTTAATAAAAATGAAAAGAAATAATGGAAGAGGGATTTAGAGAACATTGTGCTGCAACCAAATCTGATAGAAACGCATATGTCCAGAGTCATCATCACGCTTACATATAAAATGTAATTTATTCATCATTTTTCTTCATAATTTTAATTCTGACTGTCCATACAGAAAAATTAAACAAATATGTCAATAATTCTGTCCAGGAATTCAATATTAACAACCTCTTTTAATTCCATAGAAAAACAGGCTTTACCATCACTGACAGCAAAAGGTGTTTTACTATGAGATACTGAATTGTTTATTTGGTTTCCTCCAAACCATAATTTTTTCATTGGAACCATGTATTTCCTTGTATGGGACTCATCTGTAAACATCTAAATTCATCAAGCTTCTCTTTAAAAAAAATGTTTAAAATGATCAAATGTTGCAAACATCCAGCCTATTCTCTGAGTGCCTTGCCTGCTGAAAGATTTTTTCCAGATTTCTTGTACCACGTTTTTCTTTTTGTCACATCTTTTTAGAACGCCGTGAACAGTTGAAAAACTTTTAGTGCATCCAGAAGTTCTGAAAAATTCAGAAATAAGATAACGTTACTCATTTGAGGAATCGTTTTCTTATGGAATTTATAATCAGTCTTTCTTTGTTAACGGTTATTTTTTTGTTTTTATATTTTATTGTTAAATCCTCCACACCATGCTCAGCCATCCACATATTCTCATAATTTTTTTTTAACATTTCAACCATTTCTATTTAATGAAATATTCCAAGCTGCTGTTTGATCGTATTTACTTTAACCCCTTATTTTAAAAACATTTCTTTTTAATGTAGGCTTTCATTTATATTAAGGTGATAAATTGTTTATGACATAAAATTATGTCGAATATTAGAGAAAATATAAATATTTGAAGCCATTAAACAACATGATATTACAATTTCCAAATATTTTTGACACTGAGCGATTTTCTAATTTTACATTATTAAGGGCTGTTTAGACGAGACCATCAGACTTGGAAAATTGGCAAGGGAGCCCAATTTATCAAGAGGTCTAAATGCGACCTCCAATTTATTGGGATGCCAATTTATTGTGATGCTGGTTTTTCCGCTTTAACGATTCCCAACACGCTTCTCTTACTCTCCAAATTTATTTTATTAACCTATTATTATATAAATGATTTCTCTTTTTTTGGAGATTTGAATTTTTCCTAAATTTGTATATATTTTGGCTAAAGATGGGAGGGAAGAGATTAAATAAAAAACAAGAAACCAGTTATTTAATCTCTAATTTTTCACTTTAAAAATATTTTTAATTTCAACGTTGCGCAATAACACATTGATTTAGTTGTTTCCATATATTTTTGATTTATTTTTATTATTAATTAACTGGATCAATAGTCATTAAAAAAGATCATGCGATATTTGATTTATTGTACGAATTAAAGTGTAATATTTACCATATAGCTCTGTTGTGTGGATAGATTATGAAAGAAATCTTCAACAGAGCTTGGATTATTGGAAAATAGGCTTCACAAAATCAGACTCGACTATTAATGTTTACATGATTTTTTTATTCAACAATGTCATTTATCTTTAATTATTATTTTTTTAAAATTATATTTCTAGATTAAAAATCACGACGGTTAAAACCATAAATGCTAAACATGGTAGATATTTTTCTTTTTTTAAAACTAGATGAATTTGGAAAAACCAAAAGCATTCCTTTTAATATTTCTTTTGTTTTCTATAAAATATTATATGGCTCATCTTTCGGTATGATCCAGAAGATTTATTTCAATTATGGACAATAAAAGTTATTACCGATCATGTATTTTTTTAAGAAAGTCGTATTGTTTATTTTTAAAAGAACAGTAACTCATGATAATTAAAATAATCTCAATTTATATATAAGTATAAAAATAGTTTATAATCACATACATGGTTCATCATTTCAAATCCTTCATTTTCTCCTATGCTGTCTCTGCCACTTCTGCTAACATTAGGATGTTTTAAAAAATACATTAATTCATAGTACCATAGTTTTGGGTTCTTAAATTTTGTCAGCACACTGCCCGGTACTCTTACCCACTTCAACATGTGGCATTAATAAAAACTATTTATAGTGTCATAGAACTGATAATTTACGAAAATGCAAATGTTTTATTAAAATCTCTGTTTCTTTAATTTAATTGTCAAATATAAATATTAATAAGAACTTACCTTTTTGTACTCCTTTTTAAAGGTTATCTTCATATTTTTTAGTCTTTTTTTTTTTTTTAAATTGAAACAGTAGGTTGCAATTTTTTAAAGATAGGAAGCAGTCTACTAAAGGCTTCACTTCATTTCTCCTTATTATAATAACAAGGGTGAGAAGGGTCACATAAAAAGTGGAACGATTGATATGTTACTATAAGCTCTATAATAACATCTTTATCAGTATTAACATCAATGGTAAGGTCCATTTTGAGAAATGTTTACTACTCATGTATAAGTAAGTGTAATCAATAAAAATATCCGCACTACATTGGTATCTTTGGAGTAAATAAGCATTGTTTCCATCGAACGAAAGATCAAAATAAGTTATGGATGTTATAAATATTTTATTGTGTAAGATATTTTAGCTGTTTTGAATAGTTCAAGAGGAGGGTAAAGGACAGAAGTCATGCAGTGAAAAACACATAGCACACATTTTTAAATACACATACCATCAATTTTTTCATTTGTAACTATCAGAATATATGTAAAATTCAGAAAAGTTACTGTACAATAGGAAAATAGAGAGAGTGAGTCGAGAAGTGATTGAGCAAGTTATAAAAAATGATAATAAAAAATAAAATTTAAATAAATTTAGTTTCTCTGGTCTCAAAGGGACTGTCTGTGTCAAATTGAGGGGCACTCTAAATGTATGTATGAGTCTTATAAGCTCATTTGTGTGACATCAGACCTCTTATTTTCTCTTTTATGTTGCAGACCAACAACAAAGGTTTGGAGGGTATCAATAGAAATATGCAAAGATGCTCTTTTCTGTTTGAATAGCATGATACATCAAAAAATTATTACAATTATACAAAGGCACAAAATTTGAGACGTACTTTTCTATCTTCATCAAAGGAGCAATGTATAATCAAGCCTATTAAAAGTACTTGATAATCATATTTTTTTAACCATAGGGATAAATAAAAACATTTTTGATGATGATTTTTTTTTTTCTTAATAATTACAAAGTCAATATTAACCTAATTATAAGTGTTACACACTTATAGATACATTACATTACTGTTGAGAAAAAATATTACAAAAAAAAAAATTACATTTCATAATATTAAAAATATGTTATCTAAAAAAAGTAACATTAGTTGCTTACACAAGAAATTTACATTTACTAAACAAAGAGATCAATTAGTTTCTCTTAAAAATCCTGTTTCCATTTGGAAAATGGCAGTTATCATATATATATGAAGGTATTTATTATAATAAATGAGATCATTTTAAATACCTTCTTACACTAATCTACATTTATTTTTTACAATTATACAAACTGATTTAGCAAAAGTACCTCAAGAACTAGAAATTTATCAAAATGTATGTAAATTTATTTCTTAATTTAAGCTGATAGAAACATAATATATATTATTTAATAAATTGATAAGCTGACAATAATTAATAGGTTTTTGTAATCATTATGGGTTTCACTTAAATAAATATTTGAAAAGAATAACATTAAAGCATTTCTTGATTATGTAGAATATCAATATTCATAAATAGTGAACAATTAAAATTAGCATCCGAAACTATAATAATACTTCATAAGAAATACTGTGATTAAACAAATCATAATTGGATGCAACAATGATTTTCTTTACATAAATATAATGGAATTTAAAAAAAAAAAAAAAAAAAAAAAAAAAAAAAAAAAAAAAAAAAAAAAAAATGTACAAGCACACAAATATGTATATAAATACAGGTAATCTGTGTGTGAGTGTTCAATATGTGCATTTGTGTATGCTGTTTTATTTTAATTCCATAATATTTCTACTAAAAATATTGAATACTACTTCCTCATGATATTTTGTTTTAGGAACAAGGTATTAAATTAATAACCAGATATTGCAGAACAATTGACTTTCTACTTAAGTTTGAGTACAGCTAAAAAAAATATATATTGTTTCCTCACAATAATGAAAAGCCCTATTTTCTGGTTAGTGAATTATTAGTAATATTAGTAACATTTAGATGTTAATTAAAGTTAAGACAAAGACTTTGAAACAATAAAATTTAGTTAAGTTATTAATACTAAAACAATTATCACACAAATTTTTAACATTTGGAATGCGCTGAAAAAAAGCAATTATAAACAAAACAGTAGATAACAACTTTCTATATCTATAAACAAAGGGAATTTGAATCTGAATATGTCTGATGAACGGCACATTCAGCTAGGATAACTTCAATACGTGCTACAATTGATTCTACATCACGAGGATCACATTTTATCAAGGTACAAACATCATTTAATACATCAGGTTTCATTCTAAGACCTCTTGCTGCTGATACTAATGCTGCACAAGCCAAAATGGAACCACGAATACAGGCAACATCAGCTTCTAAAAAGAAAAAAATATCATAACATAAGTAAATAATGTAAAAGACAAAAAAAACATTTAAATTTTATCAATAATTTCTATAATATTATTAATAATGTACCTAGTTCTGCCATAGATACTGTTACAAAAGTTGAACTTGCTTTATATCCTCGGGCATTATTCAAATAATCCTCACCTCTATCAGATTATTTTCTTTACATATCAGGGTAATTATCCCAAATAGTTTATATTTTTGTTTCACACAGTTAGCATGGAGTGGTGTAATAAAAAAACCAAATAGCCATGGTCACCTTACACAAAGTTAAAAATGTAGGCTAGAGATTTTCAACACTTTGAAACCTTTGGGCATCAGTCATATGTTTGTGTACCACACTATAAATCGATATTATGAGACCTTATCTGTATGTGACCCTCGAACCTTATCTGTATGACTTCGACCAGATCGTCCCCAAACTGTGAGAACGGCAAATCCAGTGAGAGAAGAGGCTGCTCGAATCAAAAGAAATCCCATTCGTAAACAACAAATTATGTCTCGGGAAATAGGAATCTTTGTCAGATCACTGTCTCACATATTGAAAGTGACCTTAGGATGGGTGCATTTAAAAGAATGACAGGACAAAGGCTAACCATTTCCCAAAAACAAACTAGAGTGGATAGATGCAAAGTTCGTGTGTAAGCACAAAGCTCTAAAGAAGCCCAGGAAGTTATTAGAAGAGTGGACAAATATCATCACCTGTTCTTAGTGATGTTTTGTTGAGCAGTTTTCTTTGATGCCACCACAAAGCTTCATGTTTGTGAATAACGCTCAAAACTATCAGGAAGATATTTTGGAACCTGTTGTCAAGCCTCTAAATGATACTCTGTTTTCTGGAAGTCATTGGGTTTTCCAACAGGATTCCGTTCTAGCTCGCAAGGCCAGGTCAACTCAGAAGAGGTTGCAAAAGAGCATGCCAGCATTCATCTCTGGCTTGGATTCACCTTATTTTAAGGAATTTTCTTAAGGTTTTACACACCAATATTAAAGTAGGATGTTGAATTACTGGTTACAATGATTTAAAATTTTATTTTCCAAACCTTTTTGGTTAAAATATATTTTGAACTACTATATAATTAATTTACATAAGAATTTTGTATTTTCAAATTTAAAGTAAGAAAACATGAATAAGAATACATTTTCAATAAAATATATGTTTGTGTTTACTATAATAAATAAAATAAATTTAAATACCATCTCTTATACTAATCTAATTTAATATCTTATAATTATACTCATTCATATAGCAATAATACTTTCATAACTGAAAATGTATGAAACAGTATGCAAGTTGATAATAATAAGTTTTTTCAACAAGAATAATGCAAAATATACCTGTATATGCCAATGCTAAAAGTGTTATAGCATGTGCTCTCAGCATATTGCAACTCCCTGCTAAATTAGCCCCTTCCAATAAATGATCAATAAAATCAAAACCAGTAACACCACAAACTTCCCACTGCAACTTGGATAGAAAAAGTAATTCCCAATCCTGAAAAAAAAAAAAAAAATAGAAAGTTAATTTAAAGTCTATTAAACCAAATAATGTTATTTTAAAACTACATACTCCTATGTATTTCTGCAAATTATTCAATCCATGCAACGCTCGATTTCCTTTCAATATTATATTAATGGGTCAATGTTCAAATATATATATATATACTTTTTTTAAATAAGTACCTATCGTTTTAAGCAAAAGTAAAAATGAAATAATTTATTTTTGAAAATAAAACAATATTTAATTCTGTGTATATGTTATGTTTAGATTAATACTCTTATAATGGATATTCCATTTATTTTTCATGGTGAATGAAGAGTGTTGTTTTTAATTTTTTTTATATATAATAGCCAAATACTGTTATGCCGCTTATAATTAGCACAAGATCAGTACTCCCACTGATTTGGGGAGAGTTGGCTTATTGAGTGTAGATGTAATAGTCATCGTTTCAGTGGGCTCTGGACTACCTTTATTTTCATAACCAAAACTTGATTCATATTAGACAGAATTGTTCAACCACTTGGGTGTTGCACTATATCAATTCATATATGTAAAAATATATTATAGCCACTGCATCCCCACATTTGTTTTTTTGCATTTTATTAAACAATTTGTCTAATTTTATTCATATAATACATTAATGCCGAATTGTTGCTTTGTAGAGCACAAGTAGCACACTTATCTTGCATGCTTAAAACGACCTACAAATTTCTAAGGAGGATAAGAATGGTCTTCCATTAAAGTATAACTTACAAGATTAAATCTATGTACTTCTCTCTTAAAACTATGTTAAATTTCCTTAAATATATTTATATTATGGATAGTGCTTCATTTTTTTTTAGAAGTAATTCATATATTTTATACTTGTCTGCATACAGTTAATTTAACAATAGGAAAAACCTTGATGGGAAGTTACAGTAGCTTGCTCGGCCTCGAAAATATTGTTACAACAGCCAATTCTCAGGCTGCAACTAAATTAAACATAAAGAGGGTATGGGATAATCATTGCATGTATAAAATCATCCTTTAATCATCTGTAGTATTACACTGAAAATATACATGATGACTACAATTTTTTTTAATTTCACAAGCGCATGGTAGGGTATAGGTAAAAAATTTTCAACCAGAAATTATCACACCTCAGTAGACCTTCATTGGTTTTAATATTGTCACCGCACAAGGTTGGAGTTTTGGCTCAATTCACCCACCAAAGTTCTGTATTTTGGTGACTATATCGCCCTCCCTCAGCTTCTGCTGGGTCTTAAACCAGGGTTGCAGCAGAGAGAGAGAAGCGGTGGGAACCCTCAGGTTTGCCTTTTTCCTCCATATATGGAGGGACAGCCCTGTTCTGGGGTTCCTATGCTTTATAGTAAATATTGCATATAGGTGCTCTTGCTTTTAAGATGTTTTTAAAATGTGTATTTATTTTTATTGTATATACAATATTTTGTACCATTTTATTTATTTATTTAATATAATTATCTATTTTTATGTAATGTTACTTTACTAATGTTTTCTATAAATATTGTATGAATGTAGTAACAAAGCACTATAATTACTGCCTAAATTGAGACAAACTGATATATTACTGAATAAAATTGTTTGAGATATTGACCAAAATGTAAATTAGAGATTAAGAACTCATTTATCTTTACATTTAAAAAATATTTTCGTATTTCTTAACACAAATGATATTACCTTTATTTGTTTTGAAGTGATGCTACGGTCAGTGAACCGAGACAACATATGAACGGAGAGAGGTGTACACATTCTAACTTTGGAAGCAAGAAGTAAGCTTACAGTTGCAGAAAGTTGTAGTTGGTTGGGTTTGATAGGGCACACAGCAAGGAATCTATCCAAAAAATTCACAGCTAAAGGAAAAACTTGTTCTTCACATCCGTGTTCTTCACAAACCTGTATTTACATAAAAGCGTAAATCAATACTTTAAAAAATAAGAAACTCGATAATGAATAAGAATATATTTTTGTTGTATAATAAAACTACTAAAAATTATAATATAAAAAGATCGATGGGAAATATATTTTTAAGTACTATTGAAAAATAAGTAAGCAAAAAAAATAGTAAAATTATAAATTTTTTATCTTTTTCACCTAAAGGAAAATTCATAAATATAGATAAAGATCTAGAACTAGACAATTAAAAAAAAATCATTCCTGATTGAATTAATAATTCCTTGAACACACTATCAGTAACAATAAATAATGCAATGTTTCAATTTTCTCCTATTTTAAATATAATAATCATAATAGCATCAGTATAGACAAAAGCCTCTCCCATAGGGAGGAATATATAGTAGTTGGCTATTGTAAGAAATAAATAGATAACTAATTAAAATATTTAAGAACAGCAAATAATTCAAAGAAAGAAAAACAAAGGGAAATTATACAAAAAAACCTCAACAACAAAACAGAGTCCTTAAAAAATACTCGAAAATAAAACACAAAACTTTATATTCTGTAAAATGTTTTTCCACCTGAACTTCTCCCTTGCAACCAGCCACCAGTTTTTTACTACAATCTGTCAATTCTTTATTTAAATATTTGAGTAATTAATTAAAAAATATGGTGCACGCAACACATGACTTTCACTTACCTCCGTTGTTAAAATCAATTTAAGAATTTTTAAATACATGTAGAGATAAAAATAAATTGTTAAAGAATTAATTAAATTGAATTTCAATAGAAACTTGTGGTTTGTTAAATAATCTATTTATTTATATTTTTATCCACAACAATTAGTTAGTGTTTGGGGTAATCACCTCCAACTCAATGTCAAGAAGATCACAATTAGATGCTACTAACAGACCGCCAGGTGAAGCACGGTCAACATGAATTTCCCTTTTCAGGAGCCAGAAACTGTTAGTTTTATCGGTTTTTTCACTCTCCATTACCCTTTACAATTCCGTGTATCAGATAATATTTTTTCTACAATCTTTAGCTATCCAACGGTATATTATACATCTATATTACTATTCTTGTGATCAAAAACAAAAAAAATTGCATAAAAAAATATGTTTGCACTTTTCTCCTTTAGTTGTTTATCGAACTCGCTCAACTCTGATATTTAGCCGTCCTTCATCAGTGCCATTAAGATGATATGGTTAATCATTTGGAATATACAAAATTAAAGGTAGTTTAGTGGAAAAAAAATTTAAAATATCGGCATTTAAGCCCTATCAGACTATTTTAATCAGAATTAACTTACATGATATTAAAGCCCATTAAATTTTACACTAATATAGCGAGTTTAATCAAAATCGTTGAGCCATTTTTGATAAAAATCGTAAATAGGTGCTAAATGCATGGGATAAACTAGGACTTCCGGTCAGCCGATGTTAGTGAAAACGTTGCTGTGACATCTTGGGTGTATAGTTGTCTAAATATGAAATTTCAGTTGCGGACAACTTATGGTTTTTGCGCTAGACTTACCACACACACAGACCTTTTTTCTGCACTTGGTCATTTGGATTCAGAAGAACCTAAAACGTGTATTTCCGTCGAAAACTGGAATTCGAAAATGTTCTCGATCGCAATACTTTCCCTTACTATATATAGTAAGTGAAAGTAAAAACAAAACAGATGTTTTTGTCTTTGGACACATTTTAAATCATTCAAAAGCTGATAGTTATCTATAATAGTGTCTCTATTTTTTTTTTTTTTTTAATTATTTATTCAATTTTTCGACCCGAATCAGATTCTGTATGATTGTGTAAATTATGGGTTTTTTTAAATTTAATTATACCAACATGTTATAGCGGTACGTATTTATATAAATATTTAGAACAAGAATGAATGGCTTCTTGAAAACTTGAATAAAATATACACTACCATGAAATTGTTTAGATATTCGTTTTATAAGGAAGTATTGTTAGTTCACTCTATATGAGAAAAAAAAAATGATTCAGCAATTATAAAACTGACTGTTCTTTTATCATAAACATTAAAAAAAAAAAAAAAAAACATGTAAAAATTCTTTTGAAAAAACGAATTAATTTCCTTAATGGTACCAACAAACAAATGGTCAGAATGTTGGGAATTTCAAAATTAATCTTTTCACAAGATCAATAAAAGGCTGATTATCAATTTAATTTTTTTTTTTTTTTAAACAGTATATCAAGCGCAATTACTCGTACAGAGAACAAGGACACACAAGGAAAGAACTGTTTCTAGGACAACGGTTGCTAAAGATGATTTGGCCAAGATCACGCCCAATCGCTAGATTTTTCACCAATTATGGATATGTTCCCTACAGTGGCTGGGTAGATCCCTCGGCTCTTATATAATAGAAAAAATAATAATCTGTAACAGAAGGACCCAAACCCGGGACCCAGTGCCCTATCAATTGAGCTACCTCGCTCGCCACACACACCACTTGCTAGTAGCACCTGCTCTCTTCCAAAACACTGTGAGCGTGTGAGGGTTCATGATTTATTACAGATACAGATAAAGTTATAAGCCACTGCAGGCGACATAATAATATTACATGTAGTAAAATGTAATATATTGAATATTATACCAAACATATAAGACGTTTTCAACAAAACTAATTTTCATGTAGCTATAAGTAATTAAGGAAAGGGGGTGTACTGATTCCAAAACACTATACATTTCAATTTTACTAATAACCAACCTATAGGCATATAATATCTCGACATGAGCAGCCACTTAGAAACAATATAGCTGGTAGTAATGTAGTGTTCGGCAGATCATAACGTCGGTGCCAAATTAAACAAAAAGTTAAAAAAAAAAAAAAAAAAAAAAAAAAACCAGTAGTCTCATAGAAAATACATGATGCGAAGAACAGATTTTTTAATCCAACATTTGAATTATACGTATCTTAAAACATAACTTCAAATATTGTAGAAAATGTTTTTGTTTTTCCTTTGTCGAATAATAAATTCTCAGTAATGCTTCCATGGATTGTATCATTGCTGTCTTCATAGTCGTTTTCTGATTGGTGAAGAGAAATGGTCGCTTTAATTTCTTGACCAACGTTTCAAGAGACGTACTGCCAGCTTCGTCAGGGTCCTATGTAAGATGTACGATACATAGAACCCTCAAGAGTACGGCAGCATGTCTCATGAAACGTTGGTCAAGAAATTGAAGACACGGTTGAAAGAAAAAAAAAATATGAAGACGGCAATGGTAGATCAAAAATATACTTATAAAAAAATTTTGGGAATTTTAACTTCTTTTGTTTTGCTCCATACTAACATGTATTTCCCACAAATAGTCTGATAGATGTATGAAATACTATAATATAATAAATTTTTATTTCTAATTTAATCGGAATTCGGATAAAAAAATAATAATAATAATAAATTGACAGGTAACGTATGTTTAATTTGTTTTAACTGAGGTGAAAAACGTTATAAATAATAGAAATACAGCATAAATTTAAAATATATCAATTACTTCATATTCAATAACTTTATTTAGGAATATTGTGGTAGAGAACAAAGTTTATTTTGACTAGAACAGCCTAAGATGTTTATCTGCCCTGTCAAAAGATGAAGACAAAAATTTGTGTGATCAAGATAAATTTCACACAACAAAAATTTTGTATAGGCATAAGTTAAATCAATTCATAGTAAAAAAAATTGTCAATCAGATAAACTCAATTTCGTATTTTTCCAATCTTGACTTAGGGAATATATTACATTTTCTTATGTTGTATAAACGACATGTTTTTGTGAACGTCTCATACTGATAGAATATACGTCTCAAAACGGATTGTTAAGAAGAATTTAATACAATTAAAATTGTAATAATCTGAAAAACAAATGTAAATTTCTTCGTGACTGGGAAAAACAATATCCAACAAATATTGGATATGTATAAATATAATCTACTGCATTTTCCAGTCATGGAGAATTTGGGTTTGAATGCCGGATTGATGAAGTATAGAAAGTAATAATAATTATTTGTTTCCTTCTTTTGATCTATTAACATTTTATAATAAAAGAATCAAATTACTTTAATTAATAATTAAAATAAATTAATGCTTATTCGAAATAAATGGTAGAGAAAAAACATATAGCTCCTGAACGATAGGACCCAGCGGCAAATATTAAATAACAAAAAATATTTTACATTAATTTTTTAATATGGAAGCTTCGTCAAATATTCAGTCCTTGCAAAAACAACAGAGCTATAACATGTCAAAAAATCCCTAACACTTAAAAAATGTTTGCAAAACGTTACGTTTTTTCCATTCAAACCGTAATAATTCCTAAGCTGTAGGTCCTAGCGAGTAGCTGTAGGTCCTAGGTCCTAGTTAAATAACATAAAATATTCTTCATTAAATTTTTATGAAGAAAATATCGTAAAATTTTTGATCCTTGCAACACCAACAGAGCTAGATCATATAAAAAAGCCCTAACACTTAAAAAATGATTGCAATACGTTACTTTTTTTTCCATTCAAACCGTAATAGTTCCTAAACGGTAGGTCCTAGCGAAAAATGTTAAATAACAAAAAAAAATTCCATTAAATTTCTGATATGGATCTTCGTCAAACTTTCAATTCCAACAACACCAACTTAGAGCGTGTTGAAAAAACCTTAACTCTTAAAAGATGTTGGCAAAACGTTACTTTTTTCCATTCAAAGCATAATAGTTACTAAACGGTAGGTCCTAGCGAAAAATGTTAAATAACAAAATATTTCTATTAAATTTCTGGTATGGAAGCTTCATCAAATATTCAATTTTTGCAATACCAACAGAGCCAGAGCGTGTCAAAAAAGCTCAAACACTTAAAAAATGTTTGCAAAACGCTACTTTTTCCATTCAAAAGCATAATAGTTCCTAAACGGTAGGTCCTAACTATATATGTTAAATAACAAAAATTATTTTCCATTAAATTTCTGATAATTTAACATTGTTAAATTTTTAATTCTCGCGATATCAACAGAGCTGGTGCTTAAAAAAAAATTTCAAATGCTACTTTTTTTATACAAGAGAGAAATGCTCTATTTTTTTAGAAATGCTACCCAAATACATCGGTTGCTTAAATAACACAGCATAATCATTAACCTCTTATAGACATATAGCATATACATTTTCCCCCCCTCCACTAATCTATTCTAATTACTAAATTTCTAATATTTACTTTTTTTTCCTCTTTAGTTATTTACATTATTTTTATTTCTCTATTTAACTACATTACAAATTTAAACCTTTGGAGCGCACATTATACAATCAAAATATGAACAATTTCATATAACAAAATATATTCTCCATTAAATTTCTGATAAGGCTACAGCTTCAAAAAAAAAGTTTCAAACGTGATTTTTTTTTTTATTCAAGTCATAATATCTCCTAAACGGTAGGTCCTGGCGGAAAATGTAAAATAACAAAAAATATTGTCCATTTAATTTCGAATGAGGAAACTTCATCAATTTTTCGATTCTAGCAAACACCAACAGAATAAGTTACGCGTTATTTTTTGGGGGGTGAAAAATACATATAAAAGAATTACAGACCCCCAAACATAACACATATCTATTTATTTTTTTAAAATACGAATCAACTTTATCATAGTAATCTATATCAGTGAAACAACTTTATTAAAGTTGGATCGAGCGACATGATCTAACAGGACCTGGTGGTAAGCAGGTGTGAGAGGTTGTAAACACAGGGGAGAGTTTACTATACGATCCCTCAACCCCCCACCCTTATACCCTCGCCTCAATCCCCCGTGCTACACTCTGACCTGCAAATCTTGCTTGACAGATTCTCCGAAATGGGAAACACAGGGACCGATCATTCATGCATATCACAGTACAAATCAGTTTCTTAAATTTGGAGATAAGTACAAAACGAAGGCGTTTCCCATGGACTGCAACTAGTACCATTTTATTTAAATCTATAGTTCCATCAGAATTCAACTAAAATATAACAAACCTGTAAATAAAAATTTGCAGATATAAAATTAGAAGCTGTAATACTGTATTTTATAAAGCAACGCACAGACAGCGTTTCGTTTATATGTCATCTTCAGGTCAAAAACAATTTTTTTTATAAAGAATTTAACGTTAATCCAATTATAGATTATATTTTTTAAGATTTTATTATTAACATTTATATTTTATATAATTAATTTACAATAATTAAACAATTTTTATTTTATGATGTATTTTTAAAATGTTTTATATCCCAGAGAATATTTAGAATGGTTATATTAAGGAAATCATAATTGTGTCCTTTCAGATAAAAAGTTGTTTTTGACCGAATATGGCATTGCCGATACGTTGAACGTTGTTTAACCCATTCGAGACGATGATTTTTTCGAACACGGTCCCCAGGAGCTAAATTTTTTTCCTTGTAAGAAAGGCTTCAGATAATTTCTAGATTTTTTGGTACTAATGCCAAATTTTGTTTTCCTGTACTTTACACCACTACAGTACGACTATTTATTCAGAATAACTATAATTAAACATCGGTGTGCAATCGGTTTCAAATGGGTTTTAAAAAAGTGGTGAAGTGATATTACAACATCCAATATTATATAGAATTTCTTACCTTCATTTTAAATTATCAACACTTAATTCTACATATTTCACACAGATACAAGCTAAGCTATTTAAATAAATAATAAATGATGATTGAGGTGTAAATTTAATTTTTAAATTATAAAGAGCAACATTTCATGACATTTGAACAAATTTAAAACCTCAATTTTAGAAAAGTAATATTTAACATTAAAATAGTAAAAAAAATAAAATAAATAATAAGTAGGTTCATTAAAAATATCAATTAAGGGAAATGTTTTCTTGTAATGTTATTGCCTGCAAGAGAGTTAATTTGTTTGTATATTTCGATGGACATAAGCTCATTTAAATTTTCTTTTACTATTTTTTAGTGTTCCAGTGAAATTTCATTGGAACTATATGAACATGGCAATACAATATAAGGAATGTAAAGTTCTGTGTATCAATATATAATAATATATCTATGATATGTTGGTAATTATTTCAAGTAAAGAGTACTGGTGGTTATCAGAATTTGAATTATCAGGTAGTATTTTGTAATTACTTATAAATCAATTACTTCTGACATCGAATTTGTTTTATATTATGATGTTGAATATATCAACAATTTGATAAAAACACGATATTCGGTTAGGGGAAGAAGAGGGTGGGAGTAGGGGGTTGGATCAACAGTTAGCACTCCTGTCAACGCCTGTCACGTGCTCTGCATCTCCCGTATCAGTCGTAAAACTGATAACATTTGATTATCCGAAAAATAATATCTTAAAAACCATTTACATATATAAAAATATATTATAAATTAAGTTTAAAGCAAAGTTTACCTCTAACATCCAAGTTGTTATGATCTTCCTCATGTAAGGTTCGACAAGGTGCTGGACAGTTCCGAAACATACCCTCGGAGTGTAGTTCGGCTCCAGAACAGAAGATTGGTGAGAACCCTAGGGTCTCCGAAGATGGCCTTGTCGTAGATTGCGGTAGGGACAGAGTTGACCATCTCGCAGCAGTAGAGCTCCATCCGTGAGTGCCGGCTGCCGGCTACCACCACCTGCCATCCCCACTCCGACCATCTGCCTGTTCCCCTCCTTTCAGGTATTTTTTTTGCTTTACCTATCTGTAGGTAGAAGGAAGTGCCGTAACCCTTAGAAATAGAAGGTGCCCTGGAGAGGAAAAAAAAAATTGGTTCCATTCAAAATTATCATGATTTAAATATATTGAATATGAGTATTCAAAAATTTAATGTATCTAAAAATCGGAAACCGGAATATAATATATTGTTAAAAAAAAAAAAATATTATATTATTATTTATTTTACGATGTTGGCCATCTTCGGACCTCGTACAAGCAATAAAAGGCCGCGCTACTCGTGAAGAAAAAGTATGTGAAAATTCTTGAGAGTTCACGAAAGTGGCGGAAGTGGGGAGGGATCATCAAATATTACAAATATAGTCGATATTTAGAAGAACATGTGGCAGTTAGCTAAAAAAATGTATATTAATAAATAATGAACATAAAAAGAAATTTATAGTTAATTATATAATATGAAATTTAATTTAATTTATGACTTTATAAAAATTAATATGTATAGATATAGAAAATATTGTTAATTATAACTAAAATCAAACTGTATTAAACAATTTTAGCCTTGATAATGGGGACAAAGCACTGAAACGTCGAAGAATAGTGACAAGTTATATAGTTGATTATACGAATAAATACATGGTAGAAGAAATTCATGCTTAATCTACTATGTATCAATTTTGTCCTCATACTCCGAAGAGGTCTCACTTGACCCATTTTTACGGCGAGTTAAAGTGGCTCCTTCCCCCAATCCGCAGACAATATTTCCTAGGATCATACCTTTACCAAATCATTGACTCCCAACACCCTCCATACATTCACAGTCTCCTAAAATTTAAATCTTCAGTCCACTCACTTGAAACAAGATCGCGCCATTCCGACCTTTATTTTCCTACCCATAGAACTAAAACTTTTGATCGTTCCTTCCTTGTCCGCTCCTCTACTTTCTGAAATTCTCTACCTACTCATATCTAAGAATTTTTTTTTTTTAATAATTTAAGAACGTAATAAGCA
This sequence comes from Piezodorus guildinii, assembly GCA_023052935.1. NCBI lineage: Eukaryota > Metazoa > Arthropoda > Insecta > Hemiptera > Pentatomidae > Piezodorus > Piezodorus guildinii. Next base: position 50,217,178 of record CM041295.1, read on the forward strand.
ATCAATCCTTTATCCTAGATTTTTTTCGTTTAACTTGCTTGTAGGATCCTGAGGGTGAAACACACATAAACGTTGAATTGTGATTGTCCTGGCAATAAAAGGTTGTTCGGAAGAAATTAAAAATTCAGCTTTAATATTTTCTAGCCTCCACTGGCTTACACCAGTGAAGCGCTGAGTGAAAGGCGCTGGGATCTCTTGGATTCGACTTCTCCCCCCACTTGTGGAGGGAGCAGCCGAGTCTAGGGTCCCTTCAGCAGATTTTATATATTGTATATAGTTAAGTTTGCTTGTATGATTTTTATTTATTTCCCAACTTGTATTTATCTCTACTACAGGTTGTTGTTTTGCTTTGTTTCTTGTTGTTTTTTATTAATTAATATTTTTTTTGGATATATTTGAATTTATTTATTTCCGATTTTATGTAATTTGACTTTATCATTATTTTCTGTATATATTGTATGAATGTGTATTACATCACTATTACTACTGTTCATTATGTAACAAATTGTAATATTTCTCAATGAATAAAAAAAACAAAAACATATTTTCTACCTCAGAAATTACTCTAATTCTTCAGGATATTAGGAATAAAACAAAAAAAAGTTGAGGAAAAAAAGTTCTGTATAATTATAAATAAGCAAGTTTAACTAGATAGAATTTAGCAGAAGTATGGATAGAATCAAAAGCGGAATTTGATCTTTAGAAATGTGAAAATTGACTTACTGAGTCGTCAAATACATGAAAGGGCGCCGAATAATCCTACTCTCTCAACTGTTAGCTACCTTCGAAAGATAGATAGCATTACAGCCGATCCGAATCAAGGGGAAAAAAAAACAATGCAAAACAAGTCAAGGTCCAGATAAATCCAGCATTTTTATGTTAAATTTGAAACATATTTCGTATTGAAATAAAATCATCCGAAAACGAAACAGTTTGATTCAAAGAGTACATCGGACATGTTCCGGAGTACGATCGGACTTCAAGGAACTATTTTTTTTTCTTCTAATGTTCAACTTGGCATCCTGATTTGGTTAAAAATCCGAAACATTCGATGAATTTTATTTTATTGTTACTAAGATTTATGTTTTACGTTACCTGTACCTCTAGGCACCAATAAAGGGTGTAGAGCTCAGTACAATTTATTCCGATCGTAATCGCTAAATCATTAGTCCATTATTTAAATAATGTTAGTCAGATGTGCTTTAAAATTTAGACAATGGTTTGCAATATGTACTTTATCAATTTAAGGGAATACTCAGTATTTTTATTGAACCCATTTACTTAATTATTGAAGGCTAAAATTATTTCTATAGTATCTTAAAACATTTTTTACTTTCACTTACCTATATATGAAATATATAGTAAGGGAAAGTATTGCGATAATGAAAAATTTTTAATTCCATTTTTCAACGGAAATACACGTTTTAGAGTCCCCTGAGTCCAAATGACCAAGTCCCGACAAAAGGTCTGTGTGTCCGTATGAGTGTGGTAAGTCTAGCGCAAAAATGAAAAAAAAAATCGTACGAAACCGAAATTTCATATTTAAGACACCTATGAGATGTTACAGCAACTTTTCCATCAAAATCAGCAAACCACAAGAGCCACTTTATACCATGCATTTTGCACGTTTATACGATTTTCTCAAAAACGGCTCTAACGATTTTGATTGAACTAAGCTATATTGATGTAAAATTTAACGGGCTTTAATATCATGTAGGTTTCATTCTGAGTGAAATAGTCTGACAGGGCTTAAATGCAGGCAGTTTAAATTTTCTTCCTCTAAAGTATCTTGAATTTTGTAGATTCGAAAAAATTATCCATTTCATGTTGTTAGTATTGATAAAAAACGACTATATATATACAAGTTGAACGAATTTTATAATAAACTAAAAGAGAAAAGTATTTTTTAATGTAATTTTTGTTGTTTTGTTAACATGAGAACCATAATATATATGTATAATATACCGTTGGAAAGCTAAAAAAATTAGAAAATATTCTACGCAAATTTGTAAAATGTAATGGAGAGTGATAAAAAGCCGATGAAAATAACTGATTGTTCTAGATAATAATATAGAGGAGCCCGTGGCTGAGTCTCTCATGCTACAGGTTGCGAGTTCGAATCCCAGTCCCGGCGGGGCTTTTATAAGGATATAATATAATGGGGATTCACTCGCAGCCTCTCCCCCGGGTATGTGAGACCCGTCAGCCAAATGGTGGCCCCTCACAAAATTAGGCGTAGGGAGTGATGACCCTACACTATAAAATTGCATCGTGAAACGCGAGTGTAAACTCCCAGGAGATTGATTACACCGCGATGCCCAGGGCCTGTGTTTAGATTTAAGGGGCGTTTTCGATAAAACCCCAATAAATATGTTTGCATATATTTTTTTTTTTTAATTTAGGAGACCTTGCCAGTGTACTGACTGCATAGAGGGACCGTAATTTTTTATTGATTTTTGGGCAATGAACTATGCATTTAGAATAGCAATTACATAATTAAAAAATCTGATGGGTGCAACACACAACTTTTACTGACCTCTTTTCTTTAAATCAAGTTTTAAATAAGTATAAAGATGAAGGAAATTATATTTTTTGGATAGAAAAGTGTATTTTTTTAAAATATTATAACAATAGATATCATTATCAGTATCAATCATATAATTTTGTCACCTGGCATTACCTTCTACAAAATTGTATGTAAATGACATTTTTTCTAAATTCTATAGATTTCAATGGTATATTATATATATTTATATTTATATTTTTGTTTGCAGGAAAAAAATAAAATAAATAACCAGGAAAAATATTTCTGCCAATTTTTTTCCATGGTTATCATTTTTTTTTTTTCATTGTGGATATAATTAGTTGACCGTTGAGAATTACTGGAAGGAATTAGTCCGGGTGGCGGTCATTAAATGAAACAACTGAATAGTTTCAACTATTTTAGTATTTGCCAACATTTCGACCCTCATTGTGGGTAATCATCAGGGCGTGTTGTAGGCGAGTGGAAACTCAAGTTGACCCGGACTTCGCTCAACTTGGATATTTATCTGTTATTTATCAATGCTAATAAGATGATGTTTCAATTTTTTTTAAATCTACATAATTAAAGGTAGTTTAGATGAAGAAAATTTCAAAATTCAGAAAATCAATCAGAATGAAACCTACATCATATTAAAGCCCATCAAATTTTACATTGATACAGAGAGTTTAATCAAAATCGTTAGAGCCATTTTTGAGAAAATCGTAAAAAGGTCCAAAATGCGTGGTATAAAGTGGCTCTTCTGGTTAGCTGATTTTGATGAAAACGTCTAGTTGTCTTAAATATGATATTTCAGCTTCAAAAGCCTTTTATTTTCTTGCTAGACTTACCACACATGGACACACAGAGACCTTTTTGGACTCGGGGAACCCGTGAAAACATGTAATTTTCACGATCGCAATACTTTCCCTTACCATATATTTCATATATAGGTAAGCGAAAGTAAAAAGTCACCACAATACGAGGAATTTTAAAGTTGCCACAACAGTACTGTATAAAAGACTCAACGCCTAAAAAAGTTCCCGGGACTGAACCAGGTACACTTGCTAACCTCCGCAAATCAAAAGTGTAGATGGGGCACATGGACGTGGCTTGCGCAAGGTTTCTTTTGTGCTTGATCCGGTTCTTGCGGTAGGCGCTACAAACGCTACTGTTGCATCCACATATTTTGTGTTCGCAGTCAGAAGAAAAAAGTATTGGTTCACTAACTTTTCTGGAAAAATACTGCTTTATTAGTGTATCGAACATGCATTAACTGATGGATTCGATAACACACAACCATTGTGTATGTATCTATATTTACAATTTTTATTTTAAAAAAATTGGTGTAGGCAACACATGACTTTCCCTTACCTCCGTTATTATAATCGATTAAAGAATTTTCAAATACAGTTAGACATAAAAATAAGTGAAACTAGAAGAATTAAAAAAGAATCAGTAACATATGGAACATTAAGGCCTTTATGAATAAGAATTAATCAAATTGAATTTTTATAGAAACATGTAATAAAAAATTGATTACTTTATTATCTAAAACAATCAATTAGTTTTACCGGCTTTTTATCACTCTTTATTAACTTTACAAGCTTTATAACATAATATTTTTTCTAAAATGTTAGCTTCCCAACGGTATATTATACATCCATAGTACTGTTCCTATGTTCAAAAACAAAAAAATAAATGCATTAACAAATTATTTTTACAATTTTCTCCTTTAATTGGATATCGATTTCGTTCAACATATATATTTGTCTGTTTTTTATGAATGATAATAAGATGATATGGTTACTTTTATAGAATCTACAATATTAAAGGTACTTTAGAGGAAGAAAATTTAAAATATCGGCATTCAAGCACTGTCAGACTATATCAATCAGAATAAAACCTACATGATATTAAAGCCAATTAAATTTTACATCGATATAGCGAGTTTAATCAAAATCGTTAAAGCTGTTTTTGAGAAAATCGTAAAAAGGTGCAAAATGCATGGTATAAAGTGGCTCTTCTAGTTAGCTGATTTTGATGAAAAAAGTTGCTGTAACATCTCGGGCGTATTGTTGTCTTAAATATGAAATTTCATTTTCATACCCCTTTCATTTTCTTGCTAGACTTACCACACACAGCGACCTATTTGGACCCGAGGAACCCTAAAACGTGTATTTTCGTTGAAAACTGGAATTCGAAAATTTTCACAATCGCAATACTTTCTCTTACTATATATTTCATTTATAGGTAAGTGAAAGTAATAATTGTCACTAGTAAAGAATGTTTTTTTTTTCATCAAGCCACACAGTGGGGGAAAATTACGATTAAGTGGCCGAAATTCTATAACCTTTGATCAAATTAAGGCAAATCAAAAAATCTTTTTCGTTCTAAACTATGGGATGTATTTTATTAGCGAGAGTATAAAAATTACATCCATTGTGTCTCTAGATCTTTGAAATCATTTATTTTATGAACTGATTTAATTATATTTTTTATATTTAACCACTTTATTTACAGGGGAATGCAAACTGAGGAACAATTTTTAAGTAATATTCCACGGTTTTGTGAACTGTTATTACAGTTGTAAATAATATTAGACGGTTTAAAATTGTCCGTAATCTTATTTCTTAATTTTATTTTTATTAATTTAAATGTACTAGTTCCATATATAAGTCCACCTATACGCTATTATTTTTAAAAAAATTTCATATCAATATTATCATTTTGATTGTTGTTTTTCCCCATATTTTATTACTGTTATCTTATTATTGTACTTGACATAGTATTATTTTTTCTTTTGAAGGTATTGGTTGTCTTGTTTTTCTTACCCCTGATAAATTCCATAAATGTTGGCCGAAACTTCGGCAGAGAATAAGATACATTTATCTTTACAATGGCCCTTACAATAACAATACAGCCCCTTTCCGATAACTGCAAATAGAGAGGTACTTGACGGTTTCAGGTCTCTCAGTGTTGCCAGGTAGAAAGTATTTGAATAACTTTTATTTCATTTTTACCTGCTCACTGAGATAACCAGACAATTATCTGATAGACTGTGTAACGTTGTTCTTAATTGGTGATCGAATTATTTCGTTGTATCGTTGTGTCTGTGGACTTTAAATACATTTTTACTTTCACTTACCTATATATAGTAAGGTGAGTATTGCGATCGTGAAAATTTTCAAATTCCAGTTTTCAACGGAAATACACGTTTTAGGGTTCCCCGAGTCCAAAAAGGTCAGTGTGTGTCCATGTGTCGTAAGTCTAGCACGAAAATAAAAGGGTTTCAAAAGCCTTTTACAGACAACTATAGCCTGACAACTAGACGCCCGAGATATTATGGCAACATTTTCATCAAAATCAGCTAATCAGAAGAGCCACTTTATACGATGCATTTTGCACCTTTTTACGATTTTCTCAAAAACGGCTGTAACGATTTTCATTAAACTCGCAATATGGATTTAAAATTGGATGGGCTTTAATATCATGTAGGTTTCATTTTATTTGAAATAGTCTGACAGGGCTTTAATGCCGATATTTTAAAATTTCTTCCTCTTAAGGACCTTTAATTTTGTATATTTTATGAAATTGAGCATGTCGTCTGATTAGCATTGCTTAAAAAAAAAAAAGCTAAATACACAAGTTTAACGAATTTAATAATCAACTAAAGGAGAAAATAGCCAAAATATTTTTATTATACAATTTTTGTGTTTTTGAACATGAAAATAGTAAGTAATATAGATGTATAATATGGTATACTGTTGGAAAGCTAAAAATTTTAGGAAAAATATTATCTTATACATGATATTGTGAAAGCAAACGGAGAATGATGAAAAGCCGATAAAACTGATTGTCGTTGATAATAATATAATATATTACTCAATAAATAACGTGTTTTTATCAAAATACAATGTAAAAAATCCTTTAACAATTTATTTTCGTTTCCAAAATTTGTTTAAAATTTTTTAAATTGATATAAATAACCAAGGTAAGAGAAAGTCGTGGTTGCGTGCACCAGATTTTTTCTCATTTTGTGTCAAAAGTAGACTATTTAATATCTTATTCGCTTCAATTATTTTTATTATTTTTAATTTTCGTTCATTATAGTGGTTCTTAATTTTATCTGTCTCGTTTGTTAAAATTCCTACTGTCCATCAAACCTTATTAGTGGTTTTTCATGATGACCGAACTTCTCAGTCAACTTCTCCACCATATATTCTCAAGGGTCAACAAAACCTCATATCATAAATTATTTCCGTTTATTTGTTTAAATATATCTTTTAAAAAAATAGTAACTACCAAAAGTAACAACCATCAAAACTTTGTATAGTTCGAACATCATGTAGTCTGCCAAGCAATTGAAATCGGCTGTGCCATTTAACTGGGTTTGTGTTAACGATAGTCTGGCAAGGGTGGGAATGGGCCTTTAGGTACGGCACGTGACGTGAATGGGAAGATAGTAGCAATGCTGTCATTCAAGATATCCAACAGACAGCGCACAGTGGGAAAAATCGCGATTCAGTGGCCAAAATTCTATATTTTTTTGTGTATATGATTGGTATGACTATAATTGTCATTAATTTTTTTTTTTTTTTTCATTTATCACTATAGTTTGACCTTTATTATTGAGAGTGAAAGAAATACAGTCATCCTGACTCTGGATTTATAAGTTAATAAACTTAACCACTTTATTCTGAAAAGGGGCATCAAATTTTGAATAAGTGGCCCATCATTCTTCTCTACAGAGATTTCCGCATGTAGGATTACTTTTTTTCAGAAATTTACTACATAAAAAAGATTAGAAATTATTATTTGAAGAAAAAAAGGTTTGTTGCATTAAAACTCAAAATAAAGTCTGATCTATCTGTGGCCAATTATAGGACAAATAAAATAAATTAAATCACACTTCATTTTGAGTTTAATTGCACTGAATATAATTCAAAATTTTGAATACGAATTGGGAAGTGAATTAGACTTTTTAAAAACATCAGTGGTGAAAAAAAAAATTAATAAACTTAACATAACACTTTTTATTGCAAACATTTGGTATTAGTCGCTATTAATGTCTTAGATGGTTTATAATAATAAAATACTAAGATACAATTTGATCGTTCAGATACAATCTATTGGAGTCATATTTATTTAAGATTTGAAGCCCTATTAAGTAACATTAATTTAGGCAAAAACTAAATATGCATCAATTTTTATTATTTGTCATATATTTACTCCATTGGAATTAAGAAATTATTCATAAGACTAGTATCCAAAAAATATTAGTTTGCTAATTTTCAATTAATTAATAAATTAGTTTTTTTTTTTTCATTTTAAACATATTTATTGGTATTAACAGCTGTATAATGGAATACAAGTATATGGACATATGGTAAATTGACATGAAATACATGTAGAGGTAGCACTCTAAAAATATTCTAAACTAGAAGGTCTCGGGGCCATCTTCTTTTTAGACGCCTCGGAGGTTTATTAGGAATTGAAGAGGAAGACAGAATGGAAACCAGTGGATTAGGGTGGAAATGGAGTTTTTCATGGAATGAATGAACCTGGTTCGGGCTAAATGAGTAACATATGGAACATTAAGGTCTTTATGGATAAGTTTATTCGTGACAAAATATGGAGCATTGAAGATTTTACGAAGGATTTTGGATTGTAAGGATTGGATACGAGAGGAATTCGATGTTTTAGTAGACCCACATAGCTCTTCTCCGTAAGTCCAGATTGGTCTTATGATAGTCATGTAGATGAGCCTTTTTTAGTTAAGAGGAAGCTTTGATCTTTTGTCCAGTAAGTGTTTAATTAGTCGAAAACGGCGATTTTCATTTTTAAATAATTATTTTTAATAAATCTTGTATATGTAGTAAATGCCTGAAAAAAACATGTAAGTGCAGCATTATATGTGTAGAAACTAGGGGTGGGCATGATCGAATGATCGTCATAATCAAACGATCGGACTTCGATGATTTAAATAATCGAATGATTTCATAATCGAATGTGATTAATATGAATTCTGAAAGACAATATGGCACAATTCCCCTCTCTAAGATTGCTGGCTGAGCCTATCATTCGATTATAGGAACCGATTAATCCGATAATCGATTAATTCGAATGATTGGAATAATCGGATGATCTGATAAACGTCATTCGATTATACCCACCCCTAGTAGAAACCTCTGTGGAGATGGATGATGGTCATTTATTTCAAATTGGAATAAAGTGGTTAAATTTAAAATTTAGTTCATAAAACACATAATTTCAAACATCCAAAGACACAATGAATATATTTCTTTCACACTCACTAATAAAAGTCTCCCCATACTGATAAATAATAAAAAAATTCATTTACCTCAATTTGATCAATTGTTATAGAATTCCGGCCACTAAATCGCGATTTTTACCACTGTGTTCCGTCTTACACAGCCTTCTTGAAACCCTGAATGACAGCTTTGGCACCATCCTCTCAACCACGTCACGGCCTGTACCTAAAGGTACAATTCACACCTTTGCCAGATGATGTTCCGTCCCAAGCGCAATAAAACGGCAAACTGGAGATTACTATTTTTTAAAAACTAAGACTTCTCCTTCTCCTGCTCTTTTCGTGAACTTTCAAGTATTTTGACTCTCGCCGTGTAGTGCGACCTTGAATCTTGATGACAGCTCAGACACCACCTCCCAACCACGTCACGGTCTGTACCTAAAGGTACTATTCACACCTTTGCCAGACTACGTTCTGTCTGTTCCGCAAAAATCTGATGCGCGCAACACACGACTACCTCTTACCTCTGTTATTTATATCAATTTAATAATTTTTAGACAAATTTAGAAACGAAAATAATTTGTTAAAGAATTATTTACTTTGGATTTTAAAAGAAACATGTGTGTTATTAAATAATCTATTTCATTATTATCTACGACAATCAGTTTGTTTTATTGGCTTTTCATCACTCTCCGTTAACTTTTACAATCGTCAGTAGAAGATAATAGTTTTTCTAAAATCTTTGGCATTCCAACGGTATATTATACATGTATATTACTGTTCTTAGGTTCAAAAACGATAAAAATTACATTAAAAAATATTTTTTTCAGTAATATCCTTTAGTCGAATATCGAATTCGTACAACTTACATATTTATCTGTTTTTTAGCAATGCTAATCAGATTATATAGCCAATTTTGTAAAAACTACAAAATTAAAGGTACTTTAGAGGAAGAAATTTTGAAATATCGTCATTTAAGCCCTGTCAGACTATTTCAATCAGAATGAAACATGATATTAAAGCCCGTCCAATTTTACATCGATATAGCGAGTTTAATCAAAATCGTTAGAGCCGTTGTTGAGAAAATTGTAAATAGGTGCAAAATGCATGGTATAAATTGTCTCTTCTAGTTAGCCGATTTTGATGAAAAAAGTTGCTGTAACATCTCGGGCGTATTGTTGTCTTAAATATAAAATTTCAGTTTCATAGGACTTTCCGTTTACGCTCTGACACACACACACACACAGTGACACAGACCCTTTTGCGGGATTTGTTCATTTAGACTCAGAGGACCCTAAAAAGTGTATTTCCGTTGAAAACTGGAATTCGAAAATTTTTACGATCGCAATACTTGCCCTTACTATATATTCCATTTGTAGGTAAGTGAAAGTAATTAAACGGCAAACTGGAGGTTACAGTTATTAAAAAATCATGCCTTATCCTTCTCCTGCTTCTTTCTTGAAATTTCACAAGCAATCGCTTTCAAGTATTTTTACTTTCCTCTACTCTCACCGTGTACCGCGGCCTTAAATCTTGACGGACAGCTCCAGCACCATCCTCCTAATCACGTCACGAAATGTACCTAAAGGTCCGTTCACACCTTTGCCAGACTATGCTCAGTCCCAAGCTCAATAAAACGGTAAACTGGGACTGCAATTATTAAAAAAGTATACCTACCTCGACTTTCATGAACTTTTCTAAGCACTCGCTTTCACGTATTTTCATTTTACTCTCACCGCTTAGTGCGGCTTTTGGGGTTTAGCGGAGTTTACGCAGGTATGTTACCAACATTCACGATAAAAGAGGAATAGCAACATTAAATGGAGTCTAAAATCTTAGGTAGGTTATTGACTACTAATTAATATTTTAACACCTAATGTTAAATTCTTCTTTATAAGGGATTACTATAATTTCTTTATATTTATTCCAGTAAGACTATCATCTGTTACTCCTGGGATGAAGACATTGATTATGCCAAGTTGTTTATCTGAGATATTGTTTGTCTATAGGTCGGCATGAAATATCTATTCTATTTATGATTTTTGAAATGGTCTTTTGAATGTTGTCACCCAGATTTAGTCATTGTTATTGTTGTAACCCGGTTTATTAAATGTGATTAAACAGGTGGGTACGTGTTTTACGAGTTCCTTATTCCCGAAATGCTGACTCGACTTTCTGATTGAACATGGCTTAAGACCGCTTTACACGGTGAGAGAAGATAGGTAAAAATACGTGAAAGCAAGTGCTTGTGAGAATTCACGAAAGTAGCGCGAGAAAGAATAATTTTCTTTAAAAAATTCGGATATCTTATTATTTCATAAAAAAAACCTATAATATCATTAAATATTATATTTAAAATATATAATAAAACTAAATGATAAAGTTACATAAAACGAATGATTGAAATGTACACATTATGATTTTTTTAAATATATAATCTCCATTTGTGAAATTAAGCATTATTTATAATAAAAGTTTTTGTTTTTTTAAATCATAAAGTTTTATATAAAATACCGTTATTATCATCATCATCATAATCATCCCCCCTTCTACCGCTGTTCGGTGTGAGGGTCCTGCTTATAGAGCCTGGTCCAGTTGTCTCTCTCCTGCACCAACTCTGCTCTCCTGTCCCAATTTATTCCTCGTTTCCTGCATGCTTCCTTTACACTATTCTCCCAGGAGATGCTAGGCCTTCCTCTGGGTATTTTTCCTTCCGCGCGGGTCTCGTAGGTCTTTCTGGCACTTTTGTCTGGATCCATCCTAAGAAGATGTCCAAACCACCTTAGTTTTTGCTCCTCCAGTATGGTCTCCGCCGGTTTGACATCGAGATTAGCCCGTATGGTGGCGTTCCTTATTCTATCTCGTCTTGTTTTCCTCTCTATTTTTCGTAGATACCTCATTTCCATCGCTTGTATCTGACTCCTGTGTTTTGTGGTGAGGGTCCACTATTCTGAGGAGTACGATATAATAGGGAGGAATGTCAATTTATGGACTGCTAGCTTGGTCCGCTTTGTCACTTCTCTTCTCCCTAGGAAACCCCGTCTGACCATACAGAACATCTTGCCTGCTGCTCCGATTCTTTGGGCCACTTCCTCGTCTATGTAGCCACTCTCATTGAGATGAGCTCCCAGATATTTAAAACTGTCAACCTGCTCTAATCTCTCTCCTCCAACCCTGAGTACTCTCATTATCCTTCGGGGTTTCTTTCCGATACGCAACCAATATTATATATATACTATAATACATTGAAAGTATGTGAGAGTGTGTGATAATTCAGCCGTCATCATATCTAACCATCACAAATGTTTAGGTTTTTAAATAATTTTGATCCATATTTGTTCTCATATTATTTTTATTTTGGCCTAGACTATTTCAAACGGACCTAATAACAGCATTTTTATTAATAAAAACATGATCAAAATTAATCTAAACATTGTTATAAAATATTTAGATACTATTAATCTGTTAAATTCATTTGCATATAAATATATATAGTCAACAAATACAAATATCAAAGGATGAACCAGACTTATCAACTTCTTTTAAAACACTAGATTAAGGTAATTCTTTCCTTTCAATTTTAATATCAATTCAAATTAAATGTTATATATTCTAGCTTAAATGCCGTTCAATCTGATCGTTTTTCAATCAGAATGGAAGCAACATGATATTAAGGCACATTGAATTTTCCATAAATATAACGAGTTTAAAGAAAATAGTTGGACATTTTTTTTTTTTTAGAACATCTTAATAATGTGATAATTGCTTGGTACAAAGTGGGTCATCTGATTTACCAATTATATTGAAGAAGCTGTAGTAAAATCTCAGGTCAATACGCATCTAAAATATGAAATTAAATGGCATCGTTTTCTAGCTAGAATTACTACAAACACGCAGAGACTTTTTTCAGGAGAGGGTTGTTTGGATTCAAGGGAAACTAAAACGTGTATTTCCGTTGAAAACTCGAATTCGAAAGTGTTCATTATCGCAATACTATTCCTTATTAGATATGTATTTTATATATAAGTAACTGAAAGTAAAAATAAAACAATATAAATTATTATATACTACATATGTCACCTATAAAGTATGTCTTTTCAGAGCAGTGATTGCCTTTAAGATCTGCGTATGTTATTTTTTTCTAAAATCTTCAACTTTAAATTTTTTTTTCCCCCTATGTTTGCTGTTTTTTCTTACAGTTGTTTATCAAATCTTTCATTTCTCATATTTACCAATTTTTTTAACAATGCTTAAAACTAGCAACAGTTTATCATTTGGAATAAATAAAATCAGAGATACTTTAAAGGGAGGAATTAAAAAAAATCCTGGTTTAAGTCCTGTTAGACAATTGCAACGAGGACGAAACTACCGGATATTAAATTTCTTTATTTATTTATTTTTTTTTTTAATGTAGCTATTAGTAAGAAAATTATAAAAAGGTGCAAACATGCATAGTAAAATTTGGCTCGTATAGTTCCTAAATTTTGGTTAAAAATTTACAGTAACATCCAGGGCATAGAAAAAAAAAAAAAAAAAAAAAATCTGTACCTCTACAACTCATATAGGGCTCAGTACATATAGAGATTCGTACTGTTTCTAGGCCAATGGCAGTGCAATGAGGTGATTAGGCCTAGATCATGCTCAGTCGCCAGGTTTTTCCCAATTATTTTGGGTACCCACTTTATAGAGGCTGGGTCTGCCTCAGGAGGGTCTCCATACTAGGGTCACCTCCCGACTTAATTAACAAAAATAAATAATATTCTGCCACACCCTGAACATCCCGGGCATATACTTCTCTTAAATATTTTTTTTTTTTTTTTTTTTTTTTTTTTTTTTTTTTTTTTTTTTTATTCGTATATATTACAATTTGTCATAATAGACAATAATAATAGTGCTAAAGGATCACATTCATACAATATTTACAATATAAACAAAAGGAAAGTCAAATTACATAAAATAAAATCAAAATAAATAAACGTATACAATAACAAAACTTATAGACAAAATAAATACAAATAAATGAAGTTAACAAATAAATAAACAAAACATGTCACATTCATACCTATGTACAATATTTACAATCAGCTCGGGAACCCCAGACGGGACTTGTCCCCCACTTGTGGAAGGACAAGCAGAGTCTAAAGGGTCCCAGCGCCTCCCTCTCAGCCGCATCACTGGTGAGAGCCAGCGGAAGCTAAGTGAGGGCGCCACAGCCACAATCACACCGCACATGAGAGGAGAATCAGACCAGTGTCAGAACTCCAGAATAGATTTTTACAATATGTCTCGGGGCCACTGCCGTTTCAACCTTCTAGGAGGGTTGTATGGATGAGTGGAGCTGGATAGGGATTGTGCTAGAGGATTAGGATGATGAATGAGGTTCTGGTGGAATTTGGAAAATTTAGATGGAATCAGGTCTGAAATAAATGGAGCATTAAGGTCGTGGTGTAAGGTATAGTTGGAGACATAATAAGGAGCATTTACTATTGTTCGGAGGACTTTGGATTGAAAGGATTGAATGCGTTTGATGTTAGAACGTTTAGCTGTCCCCCACAGTTCAAGTCCGTAGGTCCAGATTGGCTTCAGTATTGTCTTGTAAAGTAATAATTTGTTGTCAACTGTAAGCTTAGATTTTCTGTTTAGTAGTCTGTATAACTGTCCGAATCGTCTGTTAAGTTCTTTTCGTTTAAGTCTTGTATGTGGGTTCCATGTCAATCTTTTGTCTAGTAGTAAGCCAAGATACCGGACTGTGTCTGAGGAAGGAAGCGGTATGGAATTGAAATGAACCATTGGACAGGATTTGCGTCGAAGGGTGAAGGTGACGTGGGTGCATTTGCTTTCATTAACCTTAATACGCCATGCATTACACCATTCCTCGATAAGACAAAGGTGGCTTTGCAGGATTAAGGATGCTATTTCAGGATCGGAATTGGATGATAGGATGGCGGTGTCATCTGCAAATGTTGCCAGAAAGGTGTCAGGATGATTAGGAATATCAGCAGTGTAAAGGATGTAGAGGACGGGTCCCAAGACGCTGCCTTGAGGAACACCGGCCTCAATGGGATAAAAGTTAGAAAATTCTACACCACAGCGAACTCGGAAGGAGCGGTTTGAGAGATAGGATCGTAGAATGAGGTATAGAGACTGGGGTAAATGCATTTTAAGCTTGAAGAGTAATCCGGTGTGCCATACCCGGTCAAAAGCTTGCGCTATGTCCAGAAACGCACCAGAACAATACTCTTTGCATTCAAGGGCTGAGGAAATATGGTCTACAACTCGGAGTCCTTGTTGAACAGTGGAATGATGAGCACGGAAACCAAACTGATGGGAAGGAAGATTTTGTGATTCTAATATAGGCAGGATTCGTTTTAGAAGGAGTTTTTCAAAGACTTTTGAGAGGATGGGGAGTAGACTAATAGGTCTGTAGGATGAAGTGTTGCTGGAAGGTTTACCTGGTTTTAGGAAGAGAATGATTGTGGAATGTTTCCACAAGAGAGGAAAATAGGTGGTGCGTAGGATGCAGTTGTAGATATAGGTAAGGAATATAATAGCTTTCTGCGGAAGTTGACGGAGGATCTGGGGACTTAAATATTAAACTTCAGTTTCATTCTATATGTGGATATTAATTTGGAGATTAAGTTCTAGCATGGAAGTAAAAACAGTCCCTAACTGCACCTTTTATATAAATACCTTAAATTAGTTTTTTTTTCTTTTCTTCTTTATAATTGTTATTTGTCCCATCAAATGGGGGATGGCTACAGCCCCTCTATGATTCCCATTTTTATTATTTTTTTCTCAACAATCATGGTTTTTTAATAATTATTTAATATAATTCACTTTTTTTCCACACTTATGGAACACAAACGAAAATAATAGTTTTTTAAATAAAATATTAACATAGTCATAGAAAAGTTTCAATGTTCATTTATCTATAATCTACTGAACATAACGACTTAAAATTAAGTTTATAGATTAGTTACAAGCTAGAGCAATATTATAGTAAAATTATTTATAGATAATAACCATAAACAAAATTATTATGATTTTTATTATAATTGCAATTTGTTTGAGTGAATAAATGTATTTCCAGGTTCTTTTTAAATAAAATGATCCATTTGCACTCAACCCTTTTTTATTTCCCCCTACGTTTCGGCCTTTGCCATTTTAAAGGGTTCTTTTAGGAGTAGATAATAACAAGCTGACAAGGCTAGTTCAGCCATTAAACGATTTTTTTTTTAAATGTGACAAAATATATTTTATATATGTTCAATATAGAAGAATGATTAAAGAACCATTGAAAATGACAAAGGGCGAAACGTAGGGAGAAATAAAGAAGAAATAAAAAAGTGTTGAGTGAAAATAGATCATTTTATGTAAAAAGAACCTAGCAAAATTATTATGGTTGAAAATCTATTTTCAAGAGGAGCCAAATCACAGTTTAAAGAGAGACGACAAGAATAAAAATGATTATAGTTTTCAATTTATTCTCCTTCTTGTTATAAATATTTATATTTTATTAAGGAATAAACAATTGAGTTTAAAAATGTCTACTTTTTAAAACAATGCCTAATTTTGACAAAATATTTCCTTGCTCTTATCGGGAGACTCATATGTTTATTTCCTAACATAAATTAAATCCTGGATATTTGTTATTATCTCTCATAATACCAAATTATAAATATTACTATAAATAAACATACATATTTAGTGAATAAAACATACACATACTTATCATCGTACAGGTTGGTATCATTTTCTGACGAAGTTTCTATCCACATTGTATTTTACTAAGAGTACTATAAACACCGTTGTGAAAACACTACGACACTGTGAAGTAAGCGTTTATCGAGATATGTCAAATTCTGATAATAATAATAAATAAATGCCGAAAATAAAGCCCTGCCGGCTGAGAAGGGATATCATACAAGTTTATATTTAAAAAAAAATGTATATGGGTTAATCCATTCGAAATTATCCAGACCCTGCCGCTCAATATTTTTTATTTTCATTATTTTTCACTAGTTATTTTCTATCCTTTCATGAATATAAAACCGTGGATAAAATATTTTGTTGGCTGATACCTTTAGTGTTGCAGCCATTTTAAATCAGATTCACGGCTGAAGACATATATCGAAACAAAAACGAACAATGTGATAAGGATCTGCTTTATATTTTTTGTCATCACAACACATTACCTAAATGGTGAAGAAACTGGTTTACATTTTTTTTTTTTAATATTTATTTTGTAATTTACAACTGTATTAAAGAACACAACAAGTAAATATGAGGAATGAAAAAAAAAAGTCATGAAAACGTCTTGAGAAAGAACTACCTTGTGGTAGCACTTCACTAACTATTTTAAGGCAGTAGGTCCAGATGCCTCCTTCTTTTCAGTCGCCTTGGAGGGCTATCAGGGATATCTAAGGAAAATTACGGAAAAGTGGGTTTGTATGGGCAGGGAGTTTAGAATGAAAAGAGGAGTATCTATCACGGGCTATGTCTGCAACAAATGGGATGTTAAGGTCATTATGGAGGAGTTGATTTGTAACAAAATAAGGGGCATTCAGAATTTTGCGAAGGATTTTGGATTGTAAGGACTGGATGCGGAAGAAATTAGAGCCCCAAAGCTCGATTCCATATGTCCAAATAGGTCTGATAATAGTGATGTAAATGAGTCTTTTGTAATATACTGGAAGTTTTGAACGTTTGTCTTGTAAGTGTTGTAGTAATCGATATCTTCGAGCAGTTTTTTGTCGTATCAGTCTTGTGTGAGGATGGTTAAAAAAATTAATAAAAAAAAAAAAAGAGACTATTAGTGATTTTAAAGTTTATAAAGGAAAAGAGACTCACCAATGATTATTTTTTCTTATATAGCTTAGTCATAGTCCTTCTGGCTGTAAAAAAAATTAATCTTGAGAACATTGTACTTTTTTTAAACAAATAAATAAATTTTCAAAAATGGAAAAAAATTACGAGGAAATATTTCAAAAATTACTGAGTGCAAAATGATGAAACTAATACAGATTAGATTTCTGTGTGATAAGTACATCATACAGTGAAATACATTTACTCAGTATACGCACTGAATAAATGACATAAATTTGTGACTGACACTCATAAAAAAAAGAAAAGAATCGGTTAAAAAAAAGTTTGCTTTAAAAGTTATATAGAATAAACTCCCCATATAATGTATATTTCAATAACGATTCATTCAAAATCTAGAATGATGAAAAGAGTACTGTGAACATTTTTGATACCAAACATTGCCTAAGTAGCATAGAACATTGTAAAAATACTTTTAGAAAATTATACGAAACTTTTATGGCATCATAAGAAGAAAATTTAAAAAGGAGTCATAAACTTATTTTTTTTATTTATTTTTTGTTTTATATAGTCTTATCATTTTACTACTTGAAATTTCGACTGTGTAAGCAGTGTCTTTTTTTTATTATAAATTTTCAAAGATGGGTTATTTCCAAGTTCAGCAGTATTAATAGCTGTATATCGCTAAAGGGACTAAATAAAAATAACGAAACTTATAAAAATTATACCTCAATAAAATAAGTATTGTTTTTAGGAATAGAAATTCTATACTTATTATACTAAGTTATAACTTTTTTAAGTTTCATTATTTTTATTTAGTCCCTTTTGCGATATACCGCTATTAATATTGCTGAATTTGGCAATAATCCATCTTTGAAAATTGAAAATTTCAACAAGTAGTAAAACGATAAGACTATACAAGGAAAAGAAATTAAGTGTAAGTGTTTTTTTAGGAATAAAAATCTCATCACTATTACTATTGTTCATTTTGTAACAAATTGTAATACATCACAATAAATAAATATATATAAAAAATAAATAAATATAGAAATTCTGACCTATGTAACCATTGCACTGACATGTCGTTGAGTATTAGACCTACGGATTTCAATTACTTCTCGAATTAAAGGTAATTTCATGCCTCGTAAAGTAGTTTATAACCATTATATTGTTAGAAACAGCAGTTTCCATGATATCAACCAAATTATATATATATATGTCATACAGACGTGTTTTACAACTCAAATTAAAAGTGATTTAAATTTCTATATTAATTTTTATAACGATTATCCTCATAGCAGTTTCGATGATAGTAGCCATAATAATGTTAGAAAAGAGTGCTATCTCGTTTTCCGCAAAATTATGTTTTTTTGTAATACCTCTATATCGTTCAATATTGATCATAAAAATGTCTTTTTACCACTCAAATGTAAGCTTATTAAATTCTTGATGACTCACTTGATAAAAATTATCTTCATAGGGACCATTTACATGATAGTAACTATAATTGTGTTAGAAAAGAGTGATATTCCATTTTTGAATGGCCGACATTTTGTAATCCACCCGTTTTGAGTTGGCAAAAGTGTATTTTTTGCTTTACCATGATAGATGCTTTGCATAAAACATACTAAAAATTTTGATAAAATGGGTTGCATTTTTCGTTGCTGTCTCACGGACTAATAGGAAAAAGTCAAAGTACTATCTGCATGTGGAGGGGAGGAGCCACTTCAACTCAACACATCGATTTATAAGCCAAGGAACTAACTACTGCGTTTGTGGTATATAGGCTAGAGAAGAAAAGAAAATATACTGTCGAAAAAAATAAACAAGAATGCGATATCACAAGTAAGGTATCAATCAGAACGTGACATTATATCGTAGATAGAACATTAAAAAAATATATGCCAAAATGATTACCCTTGTTTCTAATTAATTAAAATATCATTAAATGTAAGGTTTGAAAATTTTATATCTGTAAAAATTTTGAATTTACAAATCTTTTTACTTGTCATTCAGTGAATACGAAACTATTGATAAGAAAAATTGCCAGGCTTAGATTTTTTTTTTTTCTCCCTTCTACTTACGTTTTATTCGCAGCTAAAAAAAAGGTGTTTGGGAAAATGTCAAAAACCATGAAGGTTCTTGGGTTCATTACATTTAGAAATTCGTAATGTTTCTAGGCCAACGGCCATGCAATAAGGTGATTAGCAAGAGATAAAAAATTTACTTGATAGGTCCCCCCCCCAATATTTGGGTACCCTGTTTATAAAAGGATGGATTTGGCCAGAAAGGTCTCCCTACCTCAGGATTGCCCCATCGATGAAATAACAGAACAAATAATTATTCTGCCACAGGATTCGAAACTATGACATACAAAAGAGTAGACTAGTGATAATAAGTAAATAAATAAAAACATTAATAATATATGACAATGCAACAATTAAACTAGCTATGAAATAAAAATTTATTTATTTATTACTATAAACAAACATATAAACCACGTGGTAAGACTTGTTTTGTTATTTCGACCAAGAGAACCTGTGTGTATTAAACGTGTATTTCCATTGAAAGAACGATTAGTTCCGCGATCGGAAAATTTTCCCCTAATCACAAATATGTGAAATCAAATATAGATTACCTGAAAACAGGTAGTATTAAGTTTATAGGCGGTTGTATACCGGTTTTGATCGGGTTATGAATTAATGGGACCCTAAAGAGTTACGAAGCGCCCGCTATCATCTCGAGTTAATTGAGATAAATGACTAACCTCTCACGGTCAGGTGCTGAGTTTTGAGTGGTCAGTGTTGAGTCACGTTGAGGCAGTGTATTCGGCACTAGGGCAACATCTGTCGAATAAGACAATACATTTAATATTACATATAATAAATAAACATCTGGGGCGTCAACACACAAAAATATTTTTTTTTTTTTAATTTTATTAATATTTACAGCTGTACTTAAAATAAATACAAGTAAATACTCTAATTTACACTTATGGGCGTGATAATGTCTTGTGAAGAAACTACCCAGTGGAAGCACTTCAATGTCAATTTAATTTAGTAGGTCTCGAAGCCATTGTCTTTTCAATCGCCTCGGAAGGTTGTCAGGAACAGATGGAAATGATAAGTTGCGTACAAGAGGATTCGTGTGGGTCAGGAGTTTCGAATTAAAAGAGACATATCTATTTCGGGATAGTTCTGCGACAAATGGGATATTTAGGTCATTATGGATTATTTTATTCGTAACGAAATAAGGAGCATTTAGGATTTTGCGAAGGATTTAGGATTATAAGGATTGAATGCGAGAGGAATTAGATGGCTTAGTAGAGTCCCAAAGCTCGATTCCATATGTCCAGATGGGTCTGATGATGGTAACAGAAAATTCATTTTGGATTAATGATGACGAAGAGGAAATAAACTTAAGCGTCTGTTGAAGATAAAAATTTCTATTGTTATATTATTTAATTTCAAATAAATTTTTACATTGGAGCAATATATTTATTTGTTGTATATCTCGTATTGCTCGAGACCCTTGGAAAACTTTAGTTATCAATAGTCGACTTATAACTGTTAATATATATATATATATATATATATATATATATATATATATATATATATATATATATATATATATTATTATGTAATAATAATTCTTTATTTATTCTGGGACAGGTCAGGTTAGAATAATATTTCAGTAAATAAAAGATGAATTTAAGAGTATTAGAGTAAAGTAACCATGAATTAAAGAATTAAATGATAAAAATAAACAAATAAAAAACCCAAAAGACAAATTCCAATAATGTTGTACAATACAAAAGCATGATAATAACAAATTAAAATATAAAGTTTGGAATTAAAATTATTTTAGAATACCTCTCCAATTTTAAAATAAAATGAATTAAATTTAAAAAAAATTAAAAATATACAATTTGGATATTAAAATAAATTTAAAATATCTCTGAATTTTATATAAAATAATATATCAGTTAATCTTACGTCGTTCAAAACTTCGTAATTCCAAATAATATTTGATGTATATATGTTTATCACTCTCTTTCAGCAATCACTTGCCTGTCACTATCATCATGTAACGGGGATTTGAGTGAAAGTAGCGTTTTGTGGCCAACATATTTTTTTTTTCCTTATTGGTAATTTTTGAGGATATTTACCCATCTCCCCCTTCTTCCCCCGTGGATCCGTCCGCTACAGCTCCGATAGAGAATTTTAAATTTCCATTTAAAGAGTCGAGGTGGAGAGACAAATTCCAATAATAATGTACCATACAAAAAACGTAATAATAAAAAAATAATTAAAAATTTACAGTTTGGACATAAAAAGAAATTTACAACGCCTCTAAATTTTATATATAAAATATATCAGTAGTATTACGTATTTAAAAACTTTTAATTCCAAATAATTGTTGATGTTTTTACGTTTATCACTCTCTTACAGCTATCACTGGCCAGTCACTATCATCATGCACCGCAGATTTAAGTGAAAATGGCGTTTTTCGAGCAATTGTTTTTCTTTTTGAGGTGTGGGTTCATTTACCCTTGCCTCCTTAAATAATTTAAGTTGATAAGAAGGGTATAAAAATATTTAAAGAAGAGGGAGTTCTTCTATCCTTGTCTTTTTCTGTTATATATCTAGCTTCCTCACATATGGTCGTTATTTTATTATTATTTTTAATGAATACAATTTAATGTTTATACGCTGAATGAGTTTGACAATTCGCTATCTTTGGCTTATCACTCTCTTTCAGCTTTCACTTGCATGTCTCTATCATCATGTAACGGGGATTTGAGTGATAGTGACGTTTATTTCCTTATTGGTCATTTTTGAAGAGGAGGGTCATTTACCCACTTACCCCGAGGATTCGCTACAGCTCCGATAGAAGATTTTAAATTTCCATTTAAAGAGTCGAGGTGGAGAGACAAATTCCAAAAATAATATAAAATAAAAATAAAAAAGTTATAATAAAAAATAATTAAAAATTTACAGTTTGGATATAAAAATAGATTTACAACACCTCTAAGTTTTATATAATGTCCAAATAATGTTTGTTGTTTTTATGCGTTTATCACTCTCTTTCAGCTATCACTGGGTTATCACTATCATCATGTACCGCAGAATTAAGTGAAAATGGCGTTTTGCGAGCAATTTGTTTTTTCTTTTTGAGGAGTGGGTTGATTTACCCATGCCTCCTTAAATAATTTAAATTCTTCTATCCTTATCTTTTTCTGTTATCTATCCAGCCTACTCACATATGATCGTTATTTTATTATTATTTTTAATTAATAAAATTTCATGTTTATACGTTATGGCCCGAATCAGGTATCAATCCTTCCATGACAAACTCCACTCCCACTCTAATCCTCTAGTTTCAATTCTTGCTTCCTCTTCAATTCCTGACAATCCTACGAGGCGCCTGAAAAGAAGATGGCCTCGAGACCTTCTAGTTTAGTTACTTAGTGGAGTGATGCCAATGGGCATTTTCTCTTCGCGTTTTTTTCATGTATTTTATCATTATTAACATATTTACTTGTTGTATTACAAAATACAGTTGTAAATTTCAATAAAAATATTAAAAAAAAAGTTCTGCGCATGCGCGTGAGTATAGCAGTCATATTTCAAGTCGGCTCTCGGATTTCTTGCTTTTACAGTTGGATTTCACTTCAGCACAGTCTTGAAAACATCATCAGACTTCAGGATAACAACAACAGTTATTATTGGAGCAAACAGCGGTAAGTTGTGATATAATTTACAGTGTAAAGTGAATGCTGAGTCACCTCTTCATATCAGCTGATTGCCAATAGCCCGGCAAGGCTGGTCTTGCTTAACTTTTTTTTAAGTTATTGTTTTTTTCCCACATCTGGTTATTATTTAATTACTTTCCATACATGAAATGCGATATTATCATCAAGTAATGTCCTCCAAAGCTTCAACTAAAAGATCTAGATCTAGTGGTTCAATCCCGTCACCTACAAAACAAAGACCCCGCCGTGATACTAATAAAAGATTAAATCTACAAGCAACCCCTTCCGGTACTAATTCAGAATCTGAACCACAACCTGGCACATCGTCACAAGGGATGACTGACGAATCGCCGTTTTTCACCCCAAATCCTTTTCAGATTTTACATAATGAAAAAGAAAACATGGAATCTACTCCTATACCTAGTGAACCACGGCCTCCTCCAATATTTGTCAAAAATATTAGAAATTTCCAGTTGTTGTGTGCTCAATTGAACAAAATTACCGAATCTACCAGCTACTACTGTATGAGTAGAATCAATGATACCAAAATATCTCCTACTACTGCCGAGACATATAGAAAAATAGTGAAATACCTAACTGAAACCAAAGCAGATTTCCATACCTATCAGCTACGCCAAGAGAGAGCTTTAAGGGTTGTAATCAGAAACTTACACCCCTCGACACCAGTTGAAGCTATTAAAGAAGAACTAACGGAGATGGGCTATAAAGTGCGGCAAGTCACTAACGTCCTAAAGGATAAAATTCCTCTACCTCTCTTTTTTGTGGATTTGGAACCAGCTGAAGGAGTTGAAAAAATCTATGACCTCCATAGATTGTACTATTCCAGTGTAAGAGTTGAAAAACCTTACACAAAGAGAGAGATAATTCAGTGCCATAATTGTCAAGCATATGGTCATACTAAAAGTTATTGTCATCACATACCTCGATGCGTGAAATGCGGTGAACAGCACAAGTCTGTGGAGTGTTCAAAACCAAAATCAACACCAGCTGTATGTGCTCATTGCCTGAAGGACCACCCGGCCAACTATAAAGGATGCCAAATCTATAAGGAGCTGAGGACCAGGTTTCAAAAACCTCAAGTACTGGATGAAACAGCAAGACAAGTAAGAAACAGAAGAGAACCCTCAAAACTTATTGATGCCAATTTATCATTTGCCCACTTACTTGGAGGTGGGAATCAAAGTTCTGAAGCCGTGGCCCTGCCGGAACTACAAAATGTACCTCAATCCATTCCACATATACCTCTTTCTCAAAATGTAACCAATCCTAAGAATCCTAATCCACCACAAATCTCTCATATTCCTCCTCCTTCAAACGCCACAGACCTTACCAGTTTGATGACATCCTTTATTTCCGAAATTAAATCCCTTGTTATGCCCCTAATATCACTCCTTACGAATCTCGTAACAAATCTCATTCCTGCCTTAAAAAAACCATAAATGACCTCACCTAATTCCTTATCCATTCTCCTTTGGAATGCGAATGGTGTTAGAACTCACACTGACGAACTTACAGCCGTACTGCAGGACAAAAACATTGATGTTGCACTCATTACTGAAACTAGACTAACCACTAAACAGTACTTTAAAATACCAGGATACACGACATACCGGACAGACCATCCAGACGGCAAAGCCCATGCCGGTACTGCCGTCATAGTCCGCCGATCCCTCACCCATCACTTACACCCAATTTCCGTCCACGATTACCTACAAGCAACTTCCATCGTTATCAAAACCTTTTCCTTTCCGCTTATCATCGCATCAGCATACTGCCCTCCTAAACATCCCATTTCCTCTGCCCAATTTGGATCCTTCCTCAACTCCTTGGGTAATCACTTCATTTTGGGTGCAGACTTAAACGCTAAGAACCAACAGTGGGGTTCTAGAACCACCAATTCTCGTGGACGGACATTGCAGTCTGCACTCAACTCCCGACGCTTTCATCTCCTACCTCCCGATTCTCCTACCTACTGGCCAACAGATCCTAACCGTAATCCTGACATCCTCGACTTCTTCATCCACAGCGGATTAGGCTCTCTGAATTTTTCCATAGCTCGCCTTGATGAACTATCCTCTGATCATAGTCCATTGATTCTAAATGTATCCATAACACCTATTCCTAAACCTATCCCACCGTCATTCATTAGGGGCCCTGTCAACTGGAACCTCTTCCGCGAAATTCTCACTAATGATATTGACCTCAGAGTGATTCTCAAAACCCCAAATGACCTTGACGACGCCGTATATTCCTTTACAACCGCTATTCAACAAGCCGCCTGGACTGCCTCCTCTCCCAAACAATCCCAAATAATTCCTTACAAAAGCCATTTACCACAACACCTGACAGACCTCATCAACAGCAAACGTCGAGCTAGAACATTATGGCAACGCACCCGCCACCCAGAGGATCGCCGCTCCTATAATTTTTTTTGTAGAAAATTAAAGCGGGAGTTGGCGATCTTCCGTTCCCAATCCTACAATACCTACCTCTCCTCTCTCTCGACTCGTGACAATTCCCTGTGGAATGTCACGAAGAGAATCCTAAAATCCCACACCATTTCCCATCCTCTCCGGCGCTGTGATGGTTCCTGGGCTGCTTCTGACAAGCATAAGGCCGAGGAATTCGCACAGCACCTTTCCAAAGTTTTTACTCCTCATCCAGAGCTTAATCCAACCCATACTGCAGCAGTTGAAGAGTTCCTCACGTCACCAATACCACTATCCTTACCACCTAAAGCAGTTAATCCCTCTGAGGTCAGATATCTTCTTAAAAAGCTTCCTCTCCGCAAATCTCCTGGATACGATCTCCTTACTCCCCAAATCTTAAGACAACTTCCACCTAAAGCCATTACATTCCTTACATATCTCTATAACTGTATCCTACGCACTACCTATTTTCCTCTCTTATGGAAACATTCAACTATGATCCTTTTCCTAAAACCAGGTAAACCTTCTAACAACACGTCATCTTACAGACCTATCAGCCTACTTCCGATCCTCTCAAAAATTTTCGAAAAGCTCCTACTAAAACGAATCCTAGCCAAATTTCAAAATTTTCCTTCACATCAGTTCGGATTTCGTCCTCAACATTCCACGGTTCAGCAAGGACTCCGAGTTGTAGACCACATTTCCTCCGCCCTTGAGTGCAAGGAGTATTGTTCGGGTGCCTTTCTGGACATAGCTCAAGCTTTTGACCGGGTGTGGCACCCGGGACTGCTCTTTAAGCTCAAAACCCATTTACCTCAATCCTTATACCTAATCCTCCAATCCTATTTATCCAACCGCTCCTTCCGAGTTCGCTGTGGTTCCGAATTTTCCGAACAATATACTGTTGAGGCCGGTGTTCCTCAAGGCAGCGTCTTAGGACCCGTCCTCTACATCCTCTTCACCGCCGATATCCCTACCGACCCCAATACCTTTCTGGCAACATTTGCTGATGACACAGCCATTTTATCATCCAATTCCGATCCTGAAGCAGCATCGCTAAATCTCCAAAAGCACCTTTCCCTTGTCGAAGACTGGTGCAATGCTTGGCGCATTAAGGTGAACGAAAGCAAATGCACTCACGTCACATTCACCCTTCGACGCAAATCCTGTCCAACGGTTAATTTCAATTCCATACCGCTTCCTTCCTCAGACACAGTCCGGTATCTCGGCTTTTTACTAGACAAAAGACTGACGTGGAACCCACATACAAGACTAAAAAGAAAAGAACTCAACCGCAGATTCGGCCAGTTATACAGACTACTAAACAGAAAATCTCATCTTACAGTTGACAACAAATTACTAATATACAAGACAGTACTGAAACCTATATGGACCTACGGACTTGAACTGTGGGGGACAGCTAAACATTCTAACATTAAACGCATCCAATCCTTCCAATCCAAAGTCCTCCGAACAATAGCTAATGCTCCTTATTACGTTACCAACTGTACCCTACACCATGACCTTAATATTCCGTTTGTTTTAGACCTGGTACCATCCAAATTTTCCAAATTTCATCAGAACCTTAGTCATCATCCTAACCCTCTAGCACAATCCCTATCCAGCACCACCCATCCCTACAATCCTCCTCGAAGATTGAAACGGCAGTGGCCACGAGACCTATTGTAAACATTTAAACTGGAGTTCTGACAATGGTCAGATCCTCCACTCATGTACGGTATGTTTGTGGCTACAGCGCCCTAACTCAGCCTCCACTGGCTCAGACCAGTGATGCGGCTGAGATAGAGGTGCTGGGATCTCCTGGATTCCGCTTTTTCCTCCAAACGTGGAGGAAGAAGCGCTTGCTGGGGTCCCTTTAGCAATTGTATATATAGTTATGATTGTGTGTAAGATGTTTATTTATTTGCCAACTTTTTATTTATCTCAATAATAGGTTTATGTTTCGATTTGTTTTGTTTTTTATTTATTATTATTATTTTATTGTATATATTTGAATTTATGTTATATTTTATGAAATTTGACCATTATTATTATTTTCTGTATATATAGTATGAATGTGGTCTCTTATCAATATTATTATTGTTCATTTTGTAACAAATTGTAATATATCTCAATAAAAAAAAAAAAAAAAAAAAAATACGTTGAATGAGTTTGACAATCCACTATCGTCGCCTTATCACTCTCTTTCAGCTTTCACTTTCCTGTCTCTATCATCGTGTAACGGGGATTTGAGTGAAAGTGGCGTTTTGCGTGCAACGGATTTTTTTTTCTTATTGGTCATTTTTGAGGAGGGGGGTCATTTAACCATCTCCCCCCTCTCCATATGTGGATCCGCTACAGCGATCACTCCGATAGAGGATTTTAAATTTCCCTTTAAAGAGTCGAGGCGGAGATGCTGAGCTAGCGGAGATGCCTGACCCTGAAGAGATTGCCCACCTGCCGCGGCAGCTGTCCTACACCTTCTCTCTCTCTACCTATTCAACCTACCCTTATCTATTCTTCCTCTCTATTATTCTTAGTATTATTTTTTTCATTTTTTTATTTAAGGCTTTATACATCGCGGACCGTACCCTTTAACTTTTGTCATAAGGGAAAAAATGAGGTATCGAAATAGTGAGGTAGAAAAAAAAAATTAAAATGACAAGGTGCAAGCTTGCATAAATTAAAAGGAATGAGAAGTATCTTGCAAGTCGTTGATCCTTGCTGGTTTATAAATACATTTATTTTACGCAGATATCAATTCGTTTACAATATTTATTTTTTTTACTTTCACTTACCTATATATGGAATATATATTAAGAGAATGTATTGCGATCATAAAAATTTTCGAATTCCAGTTTTCAACGAAAATACACGTTTTAGGGTCCCCTGAGTCCAAATGACCAAGCCCCGCAAAAAGGTCTGTGTGTGGGTGTGTGTGTGTGTGTGGTAACTCCCGGGCGAAAACCTAAAGTCCTATGAAACTGAAATTTCATATTTAAGACAACTATACCACCGAGATGTTACAGCAACTTTGTCATCAAAATCAGCTGACAGGAAGAGCCACTTTATACCATTCATTTTGCACGTTTTTACGATTTTCTCAAAAACCGCTATATAAATTTTGACTAAACTCGCTATATCGATGTAAGATTTAATGATATTTAATATGATGTAGGTTTCATTCTCATTGAAATAGTCTGACAGGGTTTGAATGCAGGTAGTTTAAACTTTCTTCCCCAAAAGTACCTTCAATTTCGTAGATTTTATAAAAATAACTATATTATCTTGTTAACATTGATAAATAAAAGCTAAATAGGCAAGTTGAGCGAATTTGATAAATAACTAAAGGAGAAAACTGAAATAATATTTTTTTTAGTAATTTTTTTTGTTTTTGAACATGAGAACAGTAATATACAGATATAATATACCGTTGAAAAGCTAAATATTTTAGAAAAAATATAACTTTATACACAAGCTTTTTGCGATACTTGGTTATTTCGATTCAGGGAACGCTAAAACGTGTATTTCCGTTGAAAACTAGAACTCAAAAATTTTCACGATCGCAATACTTTCTCTTTCTATATATTTCATAGTGAAAGTAAAAAAATACATCAAGTAAATGTAATGTTAATATAGAAAACTGTCATTAAATAAATGAAGAGGCACTACACAGTGGCAGCACTCTAAAAATATTTTAAACTAATCGTGGCCATTTTTTTTTCAGACGCATCGGAGAATCATCAAGGATCGAAGAGGAAGCAATAATTGAAACTATTGGATTAGATTGGGAGTGGAGTTTGTCATGGAAGGAATGGTACCTGGTCCAGGCTAAGTCAGCAACATAGGGAAGATTAAGGTCTTTATGGGTGAGTTAATTTGCGACACAGTAAGGAGCATTGAAGATTTTTCGAAGGATTTTGGATTGTAAAGATTGAATACGGAATGAATTCGATGGTTTAGTACAGCCCAAATCCATTAATTATTTGATGCAATTTTATATATCTGCTTTTTCACTGTTAGGGCATGAATACGAGAACGATAAATTCCCCAAATCGCCCCTGAACATAATTTTTTATTTATTGACTGAACCTCGAGACCCCAATAAAACATAAATTGTTACTGCCTTACTGAAACCCGGTGGTGACAGGATTTTTATTGTCTGGTATTTCAGCTGTAGGGCGACCCTGGATTGGTAAACCCTTCAGGGACTCGCTCAGCCTCTATAAAGTGGGTAACCAAAAATTTGGAAAACTACTTGTTGACGGCGCGTGATCTAGACCCATGACGTCAATGCTCAACCGTAATCCTGAAAACAGAACCAATCACAACATGCACAGAAGACAAGTTCCTTCATTGTTTGTACTGGTATAGGATTTGTTTTAAATATATACAAATGTTAATTAAATATATACGGTACTAATAGATTATATTACGATTTAATGCTATAAAACTATTGTTTTAGTTTATTTATTTATTCTTTTGTTTGCAATTTTATTAACAAAGTTCATTTTAGTTAATAATTATTTACTTTTATTATATTCTAAAAAAACTGTTTTTTTATCTATTGGGTAGATAAATGAGAACAATAAAATATAGTTAAGTCCGTAAAAATATATTTATTAACTTAATCTGGAGATAATAAAAATATAAATATGGATAATTATATTATTATATAAGAGGATCAATGACTTCCAATATATCTGTTTATTTTAGCCTTAATCTATGCAAACCTGCACCTGTTGTATAAAATGGTTTTTGACCCAACCTTCAAAACGTGTATAAATTCCAGAATAAAGCGTCGATTTATGGAATGACTTAGTATTGAAATCTATCAATATATTCTTGAAATGGAGGGTTAGTTTGAAAAGATAGGAAAAATCTGGTGCGGGCAACACACGACTTTTACTTACCTCGACAGTTAAAATCAATTTGAAACATATTTTAAGTTGATTTTAATAAAACGTGTATTCATTTTCGTTGGAAAAAAATTGATTTATATTAAATAATATAACTATAACTATATTGAATTGTTAATCAGTGATAAGTTTATCCCTTATTCGTCACTTTATATTACCTTTTACAACTTTGTGTTTCAGATAATATTTTTTTCTAAAATCTTTCTCTTCCTAACGGTATGTTATACGTCTATATTACAATTCTTGTTATAAAAAAAATTGCATAAAAAAAATTCAACTTGCATATTTAGCCGTTCTTCATCAATATCATTAAGATGATTTGGAAATTAAAGGTACTTTAGAGGAAGAAAATTTGATCGCCATTCAAGCCCTGTCAGATTATTTCAATCAGAATGAAACCTACATGACATAAAAGCCCATTAAATTTTACATCTATATAGCGAGTTAAACCAAAATTGTTGGAGCCGTTTTTTGAGAAAATCGTAAAAAGGTGCAAAATGCTTGGTATAAAGGCTCTTCTGGTTAGCCGATTTTTATGAAAAAACTCCTGTAATATCTCGGGCGTATAGTTGTCTTAAATATGAAATTTCAGTTTCGTATGACTTTTCGTTTTTGCGCTGAAGTTACCACACACGGGCTATTTTTCGGGACTTAGTCATTTGGACTCAGGAGACCCTAAAACGTATATTTTCGTCGAAATCTGAAATTCAAAAATTTTCACAATCGCAATACTTTTCCTTACTATACGTATTTCATATATAGGTAAGTGAAAGTTATTATATATATATATATATATATATATATATATATATTATATATATATATATATATATTTTTTTTTTTTTTTTTTATTAATGTGACAATAGTAAAGATGTTTAACATAGTTTTGCAAGTTCATATGTCATTTACTATTACTATTTAGATTAAAATAACCTATTCCTCATCCTTTGTCTACAGTCCTATAGAAACGTGATCAAAAATGCACCATTTTCAGAATATATGAAGTGAACATTTAATTTTATTACAAATATTTCTAAAACATTTTATTTCATAGCGTGAAAATAAGTTTGTTAATAGTAAAAAATCACCTAGAATGGACTTGATATTAGTTAGAAATCAACGTCATAATTATGTAAGGTTATTTAGGCATATACTATACTGACGGTGTTAGAAAGAATATATATATATATATATATATATATATATATATATATATATATATATATATATATATATATATATATATATAGAAGTAGAAAACTTGTATTAACTATATATAGAGGTAGAAAACTTGGGCTGATATCTTACTTCTTCCAAAAAGTTTTATTATTATTTTTCATAAGTTAATGTTTCGGGATCTCACTCCCACCCTCAGGACCCTAAAAGTAAAAAACAATTATAAATCTCATTAAAAAACTTTTGTGAAGTGAACTATCAAAATTATTTTTAAAAAATATTTAAAACTAGGTGTCCATTTTAACAAAATACAAATGATTAAACAAAAAAGTAAAAAAAAACAACAAGAGGTATCTCAAATTCAATTAACAATGTTCCGCAGTTTATAGTTAAGATAATAAATATTCTTAAATTACCTGCAGCCCTCCGAGGCAATTGAAAAGAAGATGGTCTCGGGATCTACTCACGTAAGTAATCAATCGAAGTTCTACCGCTGGGTAGTTTCTTTACAAGCCTTTTCACGCCGTTTATTATAATTCAACACTTTTACTTATTGTATTTATGTTAATATACAGTTGTAGAATTCAATAAATTATAAATAAAAAATAAATAAATTACCTGTTTTTTCCTTTTTCAATAGAATCTGTTTTTTCAAAACTTAGTCACTTATTACAAAAAATAAAAACAGTCAGCATGTTGAAAAAATTAGATCTGAAGCAATGCCTGTCTCAGATCTTTGTCCTCAAATGGATTCAGGATTAGACCAATTTAAAACTATGTGTATCGATCTATTGTTATCAAATAATGTGAAACTTCTTTTAATACATTGTATTTATTTATTTTTTAAAATTACATCTGAAAAGGGAAATTTAGGTGTCTTGAGTCTGTTTTGAAATAAACTGTATTTTCTATATTTTTATTTATGTACATTGCCTCCATGGTTTTTCTATTTTGGTTATTCTTTACTATTTCTAAAATGTTTGGTATTTTTAGCTCGAATTTGTGATTTAATTGTATGCTGTGTTGTGA